>CAUYQG010126000.1:0-25354 GCA_963574415.1 Tarsius wallacei | reverse complement strand
ATTTATTGTAGAGATGAGGTTTCGCCAAGTTGCCCAGGCGGGTCTCGAACCTGCGGGCTCAGGCAATTCACTCACCTCAGCCTCCCAAAGCACGGGATTACAGGCTGAGCCACCGAGCCCGGCTTGTGTGTATTTTTAAATAAGCTTTATTGTAAATAGCATTTTGTAGAATCTTACTGTATTATGCATGTATTTTCATATCAAAGATGTAAATACACATTATTGTTATAGCTGCACCGTGAGTAAGGAGTTAGCAAAAGGGTTCCCTCAGGGCCACTGTAAGCACATACCTGGGGAAGTACATGAATGGCAACACATAAGGTAGGTTCATTGTTAAACTTTTCAGTAGTAATACATTTTGTGAGTCCTGCAGAGCATGCTAACCAAGTGTTGGTAGGGGCCACATAAGTCATGGACTCTGATATGATTAGGGTAAAAGGCAGATTGCAAATGTCATAAAAAGGAGATGCCATCAGATTGAAACCTGAAGGTAAAAGGCAGGATGCATTACCAGTTATGTCTCCTATTATGATGTGAACAATTTCCAGTGAGCATTTAGTTTTATCAGTATTGCTGATGATGAGCGTCTCAATCCCAAGGCTTGTATAATATGGAGGTTTGGATTTTACATAGAGTCAACAATCCAAGGCCAGCTGGGGCAATGTAATGTTGAGCAAGCGATGTATGCTTGTTAATATAGGAAAAAATACCAGGAGGCTGTAGAATTAGCTTTAGTTATTGAGTGGGCGTGTTCCAGGTAACAGTGTTTTCTATAGGTTGATGATAACTAAACAAAGGGTCTCCTAGTTCTGCCAATGACCCTATTGGCTTAGTCAAAGTTTTGTAGGCAAGTGTACATTGTTGGATGGTGAACAGGGCACCTTGGTCATAGCCAGTTACATAAGCTTAAATGCTGCAGGTGAAGCCTGTACCCCAAGAATAGTGGAGGGGATTGTTAACTTTTATGTGTACAGGTGCCTGATTTGGGTTTGGGCTAGAGACCCACCAGAGGGTGAGTTGGGAGGTGTCATTGGGGCCCCCACTATAAGTAGCGATATTGACACATTTGCAGTAAGAGGAGAAGTGATCAGCCTGATCACATTGTCAGTCAGTGGGACTTCCGGGCAAAGATAAAAATCTACTGCTTGCAGATTAGAAGAGGTGTGTAGGTTAAAATAAGGATTTCCGGTATGATGGGCACCAGGGAGAGAGTTGGAGGTATACATTTTTGGGGAGAGAGCCAGGAGATCAGATAGGTCAACCTTGAATAATACAGATGGTTCATAAGTCCAGTTTTGGTTGGCTAACACCATTCCAGATGCAAAAAAAAAATAGAGAAAAAGAATAGGTAGGATTTCTAGCGTGTCCATTAGGGAGAAGACTGGTTATGAAAAAACACCAGAGCGAGAAATTCTTAGCTTGAGAGGGTCGGATCCAGACGTGGCCTTCCACTGCTCACTGCTGTCCTTGGCCTTTTTACTCGGGAATGGTGAATCCAAGCCGGTATCCCCTCAATCTTGAGTGCTGTAGGAATGGTGAGGATGACAATGAAGGGTCCTTTCCATGCAGGAGTTAATCCCTCTTGCTGGAAATTTTTGATGTAGACCAGATCCCCAGACTGGAAAGGGTGACAGGGCATGGAGGAGGGAGTTGCTAAAACGGCAAGGAAGTTGGAGCAGACTGCAGCCTGGACCTGTTGGAGAGACCGGAGTTACCTTAACAAAGACTGATTAGTAATTTTTTCAAGGATAGGGCCTCTTAATTGGGGTAGTAAGGGAGGGGGCCTTCCAACATGATTTCGTATGGGGTGGACACAGTCTTGAAAGGGGTGCATCGGACTCGGAGAAGGGCCAAGGGTAAAAGGCATATCCATTTTTCACCGGTCTCTATTATTAATTTGGTTAAAGTAGTTTTCAATGTTCAGTTCATAAATTCTACCTGTCCAGAGCTTTGTGGTCAGCAGGCACAATGTAACTTCCAGTTTATATTTAGTGCTTTGCTAATCATTTGAGCTATGGACGAGGTAAAGGCAGGACTATTATCAGAGCCAATGGAGAGAGGGAGCCCAAACCTAGGAATAATTTCATTTAATAAACAATTTGTGACCATATGTGAGGTTTTATTTTATTGTGGAAAAAGCCTCCGCCCATCCCAAAAAAGTGTATAGAAAAATCAGTAGATATGTGTGATCCACATGAGGGGGTTTTACCTCAGTAAAGTCTACTTCCCATGTTTCTCTAGGGCTCAGTCCCCTGATACCATTTGGTTGTTTTGGTCCTTGTTTTGCATTTACTTGTGCACAAGATGGGCATGTTTCAGTGGCTGTGGCAGCGAGGCTTCTTAAGTCTTGAATGTAGTAGTACTGGTTTAGCATTTCAGCTAATTTAGTACCACCCCAGGTGGGTGGTAGAATGAAGTTGATTTGCCAGAGTATGTCCAAGGGTGACTGGGAGGGTGATTTTGGAGTTCTTAGTTGTCCACCACCGTGAGATTTCTTTTTGTGCTCCTTCTAGATCAGCTTGCTCCTCTTCTTCTTGGGTATAGGTGGGCTGTCTTGAAAGTGAGGGAACCTGAAAAGTTTTAGTTAGCAGGATAGTGAGGGGCTCGACTGAGAGCTCCACTGCCTCACAAGCTGCCCGATTAGCTAGGCAATTTCTCGTTGCATCTGGAGTGTCTGATTTTTGGTGTCCCCTGCAATGAATGACAGCTACCTCTTTGGGAAATCATATAGCCTCTAGAAGGGCTAAAATTTCCTCTTTGTTTTTTATAGTCTTACCTGCCATGGTAAGAAGTCCTCGTTCTTTGTAGATTATGGCATGAACATGGAGAGTAGTAAAAGCATACCTGCTTTTGTTAAAAATACTTACCCCTTTTCCTGTTCCTCAGCGCAGGGCCAGGGTTAAAGCAGTTAGTTCAGTCTTTTGGGCAGATATACCATTGGCCAAAGACTGTGACCAGATTACATCGTAAGCCATGGTTACCACTGCACCAGCCTTGCAGACTCCCTTTATTACCAGACTGCTGTCATCCATGAACAGGTCAGCATCAGCCTGGTCCAGGGGAGTGTCCTGAAGTTCGGGACAGCTGGCTTGAGAGACATCCAATACGTCCTCACAATTATGAACTGGCATTTCTGGATCATCATCCAGCATTGTGTCCGGATTGAGGCTCTGAGTAGAAAAGAAATTTAATCTAGGCTGGTCAAGTAGGAGGCTTTGATATTGGGTGATATGAGTGTTTGACATCCAACGGCCAGTGGTCCCCTGAAGTAGGGCCTCTACAGCATGGGGAATGGTCAGGATTAGGTTTTGACCAAAAGTCAGTTTGTCTGCCTCCTTAACTAGTATAGCTATAGTGGTGATGGCTTGAAGACAGGATGGCCAGCCAGAGGCCACTGGATCCAGACTTTTTGACAAGTAGGCCACAGGTCACCACCATGATCCTAAGGTTTGGGCAAGAGCCCCCTTCCTGATTCCATGTTGTTCATGAATAAACAGGTGGAAAGGCTTGGTAACATCTGGGAGGGCTAAAGCTGGGGCTTGGATAAGAGCCATTTTTAATCACTAGAATGCTCATTCCTCAGTGCCAGTCCATATTAAAGGTTGATCTCCTGCTGTGACTGAATATAGGGGCTTAGCAATTTCAGCAAATACCGGGATCCATAACCAACAGTATCTCACTGCCCCCAGGAATTCCCATATCTGTTTTTTTGAGGTTGGGGTGAGTATTTGAAGGATTGCTTCCTTCCAGGCCGTAGCTAGGATTCATTTACCATTTTTTAGCCAATATCCTAAATAGACCTCAGCTAAGCAGAGTTGTGCCTTCTTAGCCAATATACGGTAGCCCAGGTCCTGGAGAAGCTGCAACAAAACCTTGGAGCCTTTTAAACAAGTGTCCAAATTTGCCACCACAAGCAAGAGATTATCTATGTACTGGAGCAAAATACATTCAGAGTGCAAGGCATGGAACCCCGTTAGGTCCTGTTGCAAGGTTTCCCCAAAAAGTGTTTGGGAGTTTTTTAATCCCTGTGGCAACCAGGTCCAAGTCAGCTGACTGGTATCCCCTGAATTGGGATCCATCCATTCAAAGGCAAAAATGGGTTGACTAACGGGGGACAAGGGAATGGAGAAAAATGCATCCCTCAGATCTAAAACAGTGTAAACCTGGTGTTGAGGGGGCAGTAAGCTGGTTAATATGTAAGGGTTGAGAACAGTAGGATGGATAGTTTCAATCTGCTTATTGACCTCCCTCAAGTCCTGGATTGGTTGATAGTCAGAAGTTACTAGTTTTCAAACTGGCAAGAAAGGAGTATTCCATGCCAATTGACATGGTTTTAGTATATTAGCCTTCAAAAGTCTTTTGCTATGAGGAGCAATTTCCCTTTGAGCCTGAAAAACCCATAGGGTACCGACATACTGTGACTATGGTGGCTGATGCCAATAGACTTACCACAATTGGGGGGTGATGTTGTGCCAATCCTGGTGGATTTGTCTTCACCCAGACCAAAGGATATTCTTGCTCTAGCTGCTGAAGCAAACTTGATGAGGAATTCTCAGTGGAGGAGTTAGAAGAAATTAGAAAGTACTCTTCAGAAAGTGGAACAGTTAGAAGCATTTGATAGGCAGTGGGAGCAAACATTTCAGTTCTGTCAGGTGAAAACACAATGGTTGCTCTTAACTTTTGAGGCAAATCCTGGACCATCAGGGCGTATAGGCAGTCAGGGGCTATTAGGAACAAGTGGGTGACCCATTTTTGACCTATGTCAATGGTCAAATTGGAGGCAAACTTGCAGTTTGTAATTGCACCCATTGCCCCTTGAACAGAAATTTGCTTGTTGGACATGGGTGCTAATAGTGTCTTTAGGATGGACAGCTCTTCCCTGTTGTCCACTAAGAGTTGGACAAGGTGGCCACCGATAGCTGCAGTTACCATGGGATCTTGGGGGCCTAAGGAAAAAGAGCCCTGGCCTCTTTAGTCAGAGTCATTTTCATTCCCCCCAGCAGTGGGTAAAACCAAGACTGGCTTAGGGTTGTCCATTTTTGGGTGATGGGGACAATCTTTTTTCCAGCGACTGAATTCTTTGCAATATGCACATTGATCCTTAGCCATTGGAAAACGTCTAGTCCCCTTTTGTCCTTTTCTAGTGTCCTCTTTTTTTCTGGCATGGTTGTCTTGATTCAGGCTGGGAGGCTTGAAGGGCAGTTACCAATATTTTTGCCTGACATTTGGCCATTTTATCTGCCTCTTGCGCTGCCTGTTTTTGTTTTTCAGCATCATGAATATTAAAAACATTTTGGGCTACTTTGAGCAGGTGGGAGATATTCATTCCTGCAAAGTCGTCAAGCTTTTGTAATATTTTGAGGATATCAGGGGCCGCCTGGGCCACAAAAGCCAAATTAATTACCCAAGTATTTTCAGGTGCCAAGCGATCAAACAGGGTATAGATACAGAAGCCTTTGAAGACGTTCAAGGAATGCCCCCAGTGACTCCTTAGGACCCTGAAGAATTTCAGTAGTTTTGGAAAGATTGATAGGTTTCTGGGCTGCTCCCCTCAAACCAGCTAATAGAGTCCAGTGATAGGTATTTAATGCCCTGGACCCTGTCGAAGTGTTAGGGTCCCTATCTGGATGAGAAAAGGTTAAAATTTCATTTAAAACTTCCTAACTTTCCTCCTCTGTACCAACAGTTGAGGCTAGAACAGACTTTTTAACCTCAGCTCTGATGTGCTCTTGCTCCTCGGACGTAAATAAGGTTAAAAGGAGCTGCTTGCAGTCATCCCAGGTGGGGCGATGACTATGTATGAGTGATTCTACCAGAGAGGTCAGAACCTGAGGTTTCTCTGAAAACAGTGTATTTTGAGCTCTCTGATTGTACAGATCAGAGGTAGAAAAAGGAACATACAACAGACTGAGAGTCAAATATTGAGTCCTTTAAGGCTGGCAGTCAAGAATCTCTTTCTGGCATGAGCCTACTCTAGACTGCTGGTCTTAAAGGACTCAATATTTGACTCTCAGTATGTTGGCGACTCCTTACTCATGGTGAGGTTATAACTTTATCATTTTCAGTGTCTACACAGTATTACCTTGTTTGGATGTATATAATGTATTTAAACATTTCGCTATTGATGGACATTTGTTTTACATTCCTATTTTCTAATTCCTAAAGTATTACCTTGTTTGAATGTATATAATGTATTTAAACATTTCGCTATTGATGGACATTTGTTTTACATTCCTATTTTCTAATTCCTAACTATATTGATAAACATGATGTTATATATTTCTCTGAAAATCTCTCAAGTTATTTAATTATGTACTATTTCTTGATATAAATATCCTGAGTTATCTAAACACTTGAATTTAACACGAAGTTTAATACTGATATCTTTCAAAAATTTGCAATTGCATTCTTACTTATAGAACATGAGAGAATTCATGAACTGGATTAAAATCAGGAACATTAATAAAACATGTAGGCCTTTAATTTGTAGAAATCATTTTCTTAGAATCACTTTAATGATAGATATTCTTATTGTTAATACATTATTCAAAATGAATAAGAACCCAGGCTTAGAGAAACTTTAAGATCTTTCCAATGAGCTCTTATATGAATAGTATAAAGTAAAACTTAACTATTGGTAGCTTCTGACCTTAAGCTAAATTTTATGTATATATGTATGCTACTATTATCACTGCCTCCTTATTTTAGGAAAAAAAAACAAATAAATAGTCAATAAAAATTTCTACTTGAGTGCAATTTTCCATACACAAAGCTTTAATGGCACGTAAACAAAAATAAATTATTTATTGCCAAAGTATTATATCCTCTTGAAGTTTAGTACAATATACTTAGAATTGGAGGATAATTTTACTGTTTGAGCTGATTGTTTTGATGCTACATTGAATGTAAATGTGTGCATATTAAGTACAGTTTCATAGTTCACATAAACAAATTATTTTTAAATAGAATACTTGTGACTTTCCAAACTTTCTTTGGTACTTATGTTGTTAAATATAATATATATAGGAACAGATACTAAATGTAATTTTAAAGGCAGTGTCTATTAAAAGAAATAGGAAATAGAGAATTATTCCTTGGCGCAGGAGTCAAATGATGCTTGAGGAGTCTGGCTCCTGGCTAAAAACCCATGTGTGATTTTCCAGGTGTGACCCTAGGCATTGATAAAGACTTGGCAGGACTCACAAGTAAAATATCCCTCCTTGTTAGGGTGCAGAGGGGCACAACACCACTGGAGCCAGCGTGCTGGAGTTACATGCCAGTAGCAAGAGATCCAAGCAATGCAAAGATTTGCAACACACAAAAAGATGAAGGAAGAAAAGATTTATTTAAGAAAAAATAACTTCCCATAGACTTGAGTGTGGTCCCACAGCCCCTGAGCCCTCGACTGAAATCTTTCCCCTGTAGATGTTGCAATCAGGTAGAAATGACTGCTGTGTCTTCCTTGTTGACCACTTGCACATGTCTTGGGAGACCCCGAGGGGGGTTCTGGTCTCCAGCCACCAGGTTAGAGATCTCACCACCCTCAGGAGTTTATTATAAGATTACAATGGGTCAATACTGGTCATGCTTGAGGAATCTGTGTTTCTAGAAAGACAAATTCTGCAAAGTTAGTCTTTACCTAAAGAATGCATTCCTCCAGGGCACTGTTTTACCTTCCCATCATTGTGTTAAGACTTATGAACAGAACAAAATGGTTCCTTCCCTTAGTCTGTCCTTCCACTTCTCATAGCAGACATGCTGCACTGCCAGTGCGTTGCAGTTTCTGGGGGGAGTTGCAAAGACTCAAACCTCTAGTGCCTTCCATGTACATTCTCAATATGAGGACATCATGTGATGTTTTGATATCTACTTTCTACCTGCCTATTTACTCCTTGTGAAAACTCCTGTATACTTTCACACACAGCTCTTCACTATTATTATGGAACAACTTTAGTCCCCACCATATAGTCCTTTCCATACTATTTATATTTTTACATGACATTCATCCTGAACTGCTCTCCCATCTCTTAATTCTTCAAAATTTAACACACTTGACACTTTCTTTGCAATTACTGTATGATAATACTATGTATTGGCTCCTTTAAATTCCTTAAGCATATACCACATTTCAGTGATAGAACATGTGGCACTATTTTCTAAATTATTAAAAATCTGGTCTCTTTGAGCAGAGAGATACTTTAAAAAAAAATCTGTGCTTCTTCATTATGTGAAATATCTTCTGACATGAAGTTTGTGCTTAATATTTGTTGGCCTAAAAATAACAGGTTTATAATATGTAGTTAGACCACACAACAATTTTGTTATATAATATTCTTCCCAATATAAATATTCATAAAGTTACACTACATTCATGATGGGTTTTTTCTATAATGTGTCTTTGTTCTTTGATTTATTCCTTTGATGTTCAGCAAGCTTAAAATTAATTTTACAATATTTAACAGTTATTTACAATTTCTTATTTCACTTGCAACTGTATCACATGTATTGGTTTCTAGTCTTAAATTATAATAACCTCCACCTGTGTATTTTAGTATAGACTTCATTGAGACCAGATCACTTGCTTGCTTAGATTAGCAGTAACATATAATTGCTTCTAAAATGAAATCCAAACTCTATAATCAATTTAAAAAGCACAGTCCACCAACAGAAGTTTATGTAACCTATAACAAACTTGAGAGATGGTAAAATTAGAACCCTGTGTTTTTTTTTTTTCTTTCTATGACCATTTTACATTTATTCAGTTGCTGACTGCCTCTTATCTCTGAAACACCAGGTTTTGTGACTGTTAACTTTTCAGTAATATGCATAATTTTGACTCTGATAATTTAAAAAAACTGTCTTATTTTATTAAATTAACTATAGAGTTCTAGTTAAAATATCCACTTGTATTTAATGAGAAATTTTCACTTCTCCTCACCTAACTGCAAGCAGGAAGCCAGCAGTTGGAAGCAGGAAAATAAGCCTCTTTCCCCTCCCCTCCACTCTCCCTGAGCTAGGCAATTGAAGCCTCAGAATTCTAGAGCTGGTTCATGGGAAGAGGTCATTAACTATTTGTTGTAAACTGGCATTATTGTTGTGTCTTGCAGATAATCAAGCTACTCCTTTATCTTTCATGGGGCCTTTTCATGGACTCTATGGAACATCCCTGATTATTCTCTTCTGTAGTTCTCCTGACCACCAAGATCCCCAAAGGACGTAGACACACTGTAACCTCATCATTAGCCTCCAGGTGTCCAAATCCAGGCTTTTTTAAAAAAATATTACTCTTGTTTCTATTAGATGGATCTAAAATAAACTCTTTTTTGTCTTTCTTTCCTTTTCCTTCCTGAAACCTTTCTTTATCACAGACATTTATACACATCCTTTACTCTAACTAGAACTAGGAGTGAACATAGATCTGAATGCAGAAGTACTCATCCAACATCTTCACAGTCAACCACCTTGCCTCTTCTAGGTCACCTGGATCGGAGTCAGTTTTCCGACTACAATGATATTCTGATGTTGAGGCCTCTAAGTTCTCCATGTAACCCCCAAACCTATGTCACAATGTTTAAGGTGACATGAAGAGACATAATGGGGTGTGTTTATTTTAAAGAATGACTGTTTGCTATTTCTTAAATATCTACAAATAAATTTAAAAAGTATATTCCTAACCCTTGCCCAAAATATGTACATTTTCTGGAAAGCATCTCATGTATTGGAAACCAATTCACAATGATCACATTTTTGAGTTCCAGAAGCTATATGATACCTAGATATATAAATGAATATAGTCAAAGATTATTTTAATATATGAATATTGCAACATCAGCCAGATTACTAGCTCCTTCAGGCCAAGGGCCTTTAGCTAAGTCTTCTTATATACCATATTTCTTACACAGACTAATTGATTAATAGAAATATATTGTTGTTAAAATGATGATAGATGCTTCCAAATTCATATTGGTATGTTTCAACTAGTAGATTGATGTGAGTTTATAAATTAATAATATATGTAATATCATTTTCAGTCAGCTCTTTGGTCAACAAATGTGACTGTTTTGCATGTTCTATCAAAAAGTGTTGATTTCAGTGCACAATCTACATATCATCAATAAAACAGTTATGTTTGTATGAGTTTAGACATCTTCTTTTTGAATACCCGTAAGTGTACTATATTTCTTTATACCCCCAAAATACTGTGAATAATACATACATAATAAATATTTCCACATCATAGGAATATTTAGTTTATGAAGTTAATGTTTATAAAATATCAAACTTTGAGATATAGGCTTACAGAAGAACCCTACATTATAACTGTGAAATTTATATTTGTTGACATTTTTATTATCATTAGCATGAAATGTAAAATCAGTACTGTGTTAATAATATATTTGTGTTGGCCACACACAATTTTAGCATGCATTTATAACTTTTCAGTAATATTTTTCTTCAGTGTTGTTAAATCAAAAGTCAGATGTAACCAAATCTCAGTACATTCTGAAAAGAACTATTTTGTTGAATAGTTCTAAGGGCTTTGGTAAAAATGTAATTTATTTTTAAATTTTTATTTAATGGACATGATGGTGGTATTTGAAGTAAGTAAAGACTAATGGTAAAGTGGTAGAGAAAAGAAAATTCAAAGTAGGCATTTACTGAAGATGGTGAATTATATTTTTTTCAGAAAAACTGAATTGTAGTTATAAACACATAACTCTAAACATTCCAGCAAAGACATACCATTTTATTTTATTCTACAAAACTTGCCAAACTACCTATATTGCATTCACATTTTTTTTTTTAATAGGAGAAGTGATTTAAGTTCTCTTCTTAATGAAATGTTGATTCATTCAGATATTTGCAAACAGGGGAGACAGTTACTGGGTCTGAATTGCATGAGTTTTCTATTACTTACTTCTTAATAGCCATAATACAGATTGTATAAAAATTACTCATTTATGTTGAAAAAGTCTTTATACAAATAGAAGATGTTAAACTAACAAGATATATTCCAGATGTTGTAAATGCACTTGCTGCATATAATTTATGATAGCATATTGCTAACCCATATTGCATTGTTGTCTTTGTTACTTCTCAAAGGTCAATCATGTTCAGAGATCATTTTGGACTGCGATAAAAGAAGACTATGCTTTCAAAAGCATAGTGTCTTAAGTAATAGCATAAACTCAAACTTGCTTTTTTTATGCAGTGCATTACATATGTGGGCTGCTGCTTTGGATTGAGAAGTGTTTTGAATTCTGTAGCATTATTGTTATACTTGTTAAATTATTTTGAGAGTTTTTAAATGTTTTATCCTGTGGAAAGCAATATACTGATGTTCAAACTAGAGAGGACATTAATTTATTAAATATAAAATCATATTTGCTTAATGAAGCATTACCTTTCATTTGATGACTTGCATTAAATATGTTATATGTCCAATCTATTTTATTTAATAGATTTATAAATAGTTAGATCTAACTTTGATCTTTCATTAGCTGTTAGACTTTGCTGGCTAGAATGTTCTGCTTTTTAAATTATTTAGTGAGTCAATACTGCGGGCTGCCTCCACAAAACCAAATGTTCACATGTTACAACAAATGAAACATTATAATCTTAACAAGATTACTATAATAAAGAGTCATCAGAGAAATTAAAATTATCTGCTTTAATTATGAGATTATAACCCCATTAACTTCCCTGCATGAAAAGTGGGAATTAGGGAATAGGAAAAGAGAATCCATAGATGGAAATTAAAACTCCAGAGCAAATTAAAGGGAAGATGGGAAAAAGCATCCTACATGAAACTAAATATTTCAGGTAATTTATCTAGTGACATGTAGGTTACCATTTCCAAACTATAAACACAGGGAGCATACTATTCTGTTTTTAAATTTTGTTTTTCAGATTCTTTAAAGAAGCAGCACTGAAAGCTACAAACGTAAAAGAAAACCCTTATTTAAATATGCCTAGAGTTGCAAATTAACTGTGGCCTAAATAAGTTAGTAGAACAATATTGTCACTGATGCATTATTTATATATAGTTGTTGAAAAGTTTGTAACAGCAAAAGTACTGAGGTCATATTTCCAAAGACATTAACATGAAAATGAGTATAATCTAAAGAGAACAAAATTATTCAATGTGCAAACTTACTAAGATGGTCTTCAATAGTGTACACAGCAACTACATTTTTAATTCTAGTATACACATGTAATATTCATAGTCCTGCACTAAAGCTTTCTTCAAATTAGATTTGCATGTATAAATGAAAATATAAACACCCAGTGACAGTAAAATGTATATGATAACAAAATTACATCCAAACCTTGTTACTGCATGTGCAATAAATACACTAAGAGCAAAATATCCTTTATATACCATGCAAGTTTTAAAATAAATACTTATACACGTTCTTACTCTGCAATTAATATTTTATATATGTCAATATAATTATATTAAATTTTTGGTGATCTGTACACTTTGAAGATTAAATAAAACAGGAAACAAGAGAACACATTATATTCAGTGAAGCATGTTATTAAATTTCAATATAGCAGCAATCTCAGTTGTTTATATTGTAGGAAAGGACAACATTATGCTATTGTGTGGAAAGACCTTACTGAAATTAGCTTCTGACAAGGGATTGTATAGAAATAATCATTGAAATAACTCAGAAAAAGCAGTAGCTACTGCCATAATCATTTAAGGGTAGGAATTACAAGAAATAGAGTTCTCCAGACATTTATTATATATGCAATTTTAAATCTTAAGTGGCCTATTCAAAAAGTTTGGATAATGCACTATGCATACTGTGAATATTAGGAAATAAAACCCAATCACAGTTTTCCAGGATCATATACAAGTATATCCTCCATGAAGAAAAATATATTTAGTAGTGTTGTTATACACTTTAAAATATCATGAGCTTTTTCCTAATGTCAGGAAATGAGAGTAATAAAATAAAAATAATTATTAGTTTTATATTTCTATTTCAAAACTTTGGACTTCATCAGTTGATTAACGTCTTCAGGAAAACCAAGGCAAAGTTTTCTTTAAGATACTTTATTTCATAGCTTTTTAACCTACTCCTAGGGAATTGGAAGGTTTTTTTTTTCTTTCTGAATTTATTTTGTTTTTTTATAAGTTGTTCTTAAAATATGATACTGTATAGTTCCTACCAACAAACATTGCTGATTTCTCATTCAATATCTTCTAGTCAATTTGACTAGAAGAAACTCAATTTTATTCTGTTATCCTTTGTGCCTACTCAGTTACCAGAAGCAAAGTGAACGACTCCATTGCCACATCAGGAGTAATTTCTAATTTATCTGAACTGGTGTGTGTGTGTGTGTGTGTGTGTGTGTGTGTGATTGATTAGTTCAGTGACTGGTTGTAGCCAGGCTAATTTGAAATAAACTATGGAGGCAGAGACATATAAAACATTTTTTTACTCTTAAAAAGTTGATGATATTGAAATATATGATCACCATAAAACAAAATTAGTGAATTAAAGTGCCAAAGAGAAAGGATAGAAAGATTCTAAGCCCTTGAGGGTATAATTGATTGCAAGCTCCAACTTGCAACTTCTTGTACTATACATTTATTGTTTATTATTTAAGAAAAATTGAGTCAGAGCATTTGATAAGTCTATGACTTTTTAATTGCTATAAGTGTTACAAAAATACAGCACTTCAATGATGCTGCCATCTCTTTAGATAATTATATAAATGCCTCTGTGTTATACAAATTACAAAAAATAATAACTGTAAGAAAAAATCTTTCACATACTATTGTTTTGCTTTCTGGTAGCTAGAATTATGAAGAATTTTTTATTTCATAATATTTTAGAAGTTATTAATATCATTTTGGGTTTATGAATTTTTAAACTATTATAACTCTGTTGCTATTTTATTTTACAAAGTACATTTGCAAGAGCAAAGACTCTAAAATAAGCTTCACCCCAGTGTTCCCATTATTAATAATTGTTGGAGAAAGACAATTACTGCAAGTAAAATAATTATTCCAATGATAATTTTTTAAATGATAATTTAAAAAATAGACCTATAAATCTTCAAAGATATGTCTGGACAATAGAAAGCTTAGCAAATGGTATTTTAACATGCTTCATTTGAAAATAATGAAAATAAATGTATATTATTTCCATTTATGGAGATATATAATCACTTTTTAAAATTTCTAGTTGTAAAGAAGACTTTTTTTCAGTATTCTTTCTACAAATGACTTACTATTAGTCTATGTCTACATTCAAGGTGCTTAAAGAGATTGCCTATCAATTCCCTTTTATTGAATTTGCATAGTTAATTTTAGCAGAAATAGTCTTTAACAGTCATGCATGCAATTATCTTTCTGATTTTAAAAAATATTTTTAATCAATACATAATAAATGTACATATTTTCAAAGGTATTTACCTTTGGAAGCTAAGACTTGACCTCCAAATATGAAAAGTCACTTTGAGGAGACTACATATATGCTTTATTTCAGTCCTAGGCTGTGCAGAATTGATAATAATTTTACAGCAATTCTCTTAGCAGCCACTCAGTGGAGGAGAATGAGATCACTAGTCTTGCTACCCTTCCTTTCTGTTAGTAGCATGTAGATCCTAATAATAACCTTTATTTTTATTTCATAAACAGCTATTATGTGTCAGGTATATTTCAGATGCTGGTTTAAAAACAGATGCCAAGGATGAAATGATCCACACCATGCCCTTTCTAGTGGAAGATGCATTAATATTCAGTGTGCTATTATAACAATAGGAACAAGGACACAATACAAAGACAAAAGTAAGTAACTCAGAGTAGGAATAGCTCCATGGCCAGGAATAGCTCCATGGAGGAGGTGACCTTTTGGCTAAATGCTGAAAGATAAATGAGAGGCACCAGTGCAAGAAGGAAAGAACAATCCAAGTAAAGCAACCAGCATGGTCATACTTACAAAGAATACTCAATGAGCTTTAATGGATTCTCATCATGAAGCAAAATCAAGCCTTTGATAATCGATGGTTCCAGTCATATAACTATTTTTAAATGTATTCTAAAGGAAGTAGGTAAGCAAATTTAAAGCAGTGCTTACAACATCTTCCAGAAATCTAAAAAACAAAGCCAGTAATAAATATACTTAAGAAAAAATACATATTAGATTATAGAGTCAGATCTACAACAAACAAGTAACACATATATTTGTGCTTCCAATTTGACCATAACTAATAGAACACAGGGACTATGAGGCTACATAATATTTAATATTTAAGGCTACATAATATTTAATAATATTTAAGCTACTTTCCCCATATTAACTTTTTGTTCGTTTGAGCCATTTTTCCATTTTCCAGTTTGGGATACATATTTGTTCATTGTATTTTTCTTTCTAGTAAATTGGGAGCTTCTAACAGAGAAGGATTACTCATGTTTATGCCCTCTGCAAGAAATTATCACACTACTTCATATACAATTGCTAATCAAGAAGTATTTAACCAATTAAGTTTTTTGTTTTTCTAATACGTAGTCTGTTTCTTTTGTCTATGCAGAAAACATAAATTAATACATATTGCCATTAAATTGTATTTTAAAGCTCTAAAGTACAGTATAATGGTATGTTTATAAAAGATGGATTTAATAGTTATACATTTTCCCTTGCATGCATTAGAACATAATGTATATTTATGTTTATATGTGTGTACATCCAGTAGCTTCTTTAAGCTCAGAAAAGAAAAGAGACCATATTTTCTCGTAGGTTAAAAGAGAAGCAAATAAGGCTGACAACATTTCTATTTTCTTCAAAATCTACCATAATAATTTAAAAATACTTTTTAATTTTCATTGTAAAATGTTTGTTGTGCAATTTTAATTATGTTGCACAATAACCTTATGTGGTTTTCTATGAAGTTATATTAGTTAAGTAATTACGTTTTATTAGGTTTGTATTTTTACTCATATATCTCATTTTTACATTAGAAATATTTGAAATCAATAGATTAGAAATATTAGATATCAATTAGACATTATTTTAGTCATTTTACTCAAGTTTATTCTATTGAATATGATAAAAATTTGTTCACCTGCATCTATTCCACTATTTGATTAAAAATCCCAAAATTACTTTTAAGTTAAAAAAAATAAAAACAGCAGGTTATAGATCTTAAATATACATATATTTGTGTATTATGCCTCAATAAAGCTTAGACAAATATTAATAAGTAATTTTGCCTAGAGAATTCAAATTCATCAGAAAACAAAGGAAAAAAATTCTTATTTATATTTGTTTGACAAAAATATTTAAATACCAATATATTTCAGAATATATCTACTCTCTCCTACTTGCTCTTTCACTTTGCTTTGCTTCTAACCTATGATCAGACTCACCTGCCTATTTGGAGCTAGATATACTCCTTTGCAACCTAATCAGGGCTTTGTCTACCTCAGCTGATAAAGTTTTTTCAACTCCTCCAAACTTGCCAATTATCAAGTCCATTAACTGCTATGCTTTTCAAATGTCCAGGGAATTATCAAAACAAAATTATAATACCATTAACACTATGCCATTGCAATTGCTCTAATATTTTTAGGTGAATAGTAAGACTGTATTTCAAAATTGACATGTGCAACATCCTGCACAATTGTCTGCTAAATTATGCTGATGTTGGCTGTCTATAACATGTTGCAAAGATGTATAGAGATATAATTCAAATGTCATGACCCTGATTTTCCACGTCTGGTAGCATGTGGAATTCACCATCTCAGTTGACACCAGTTTCAAGCAACATTAAGTTCCAAACAGAGAAAGATTGTGTGCACACCAATTAATCTAACAGTACAAAAATGACAATTTTCACCTGATATTACTGTGCTATTGACCCTCCTCTAAAACCAGGTCACTCTAGAGGAAAGAATGAGGTGGAAGCTTTTAAGTGTGATTCATATTGAGCCCGAAATTAATGGTAATTTTACTGGGATGATGGGGTTAACGTGGAAGCAAAACAACAGATTTATATAACAGAACAGAGAATCAAAGTAGAAACTAAGTTTACTAATAGGCAATTATTTCTTAAAGTTATAACTTTGCTCATCTAAAATTCATCTCCTTTGTAAAGGGTTCATTTATTTTTGCTTCTATTTTGTCTGTCACATAAAGCTATAAAGTCTGAGGTAACAGGAATCATGCATCATCCCAGTCACATTTGAGGAATGAAGGATGCAAGGAAGGAAGAAAGGAAGGAAGAGAGGAAGGGAGGTAAAAATGACATACAATGATTACATTTATAGGGAAAGTGAATGAATTTCTGAGGAAAAAAGACATAAACATTTTAGATGTTAGAAAAATTTAATCTTAGTGATTTGATATCAGATATTGTCTAAACCTGTGAAGAGAGTAGTTTGGATCCATGATTAGAAACACTAATATGTTCCTGCTCCTTTAAAATAGCTACATAAAGGACAAAAATAGCATTAAATTTTTCAGAAATTTTAAAATAAAAATATTGTGCTTGTGAACCAAAAATATTTATTAACATTGAAAAGAAAACTTCCAACTCTCTTGAACTGCAATTATCCCTACGTATTTTCATTTCAAATTCAGCACAGAGTTGAGGTGACAATGAAACAAAAGTAAGTCACACACAAAGACATACATTCACACATTCAATCTCAAAAGAACATTACTGAATATGACAAAATATGTATCTTAATCTGTTGTCTGTATCAGTCTTTTAAAAAATTTTCTTAGTAATACCATAACATCTATGTTAATGGTTAAAAAATGTCACTGTCTGTGCTGTACTTTTTTTTTTTTTTTTTTTTTTTGAGTTGGAGTCTCACTCTATCGCCCAGACTGGAGTGCAGTGGCCGCTCCCGGCCACCACAGCCTCGACCTGCTGGGATCCGGCGATCCTTCCGCCTCAGCCTTCCGAGTAGCCGGAATTACAGGTGCACACTACCATGCCCAGCTGATTTTTTGATTTATTGTAGAGATGAGGTCTCGCCAAGTTGCCGAGGCGGGTCTCAAACCTGCGGGCTCAGGCAATCTGCTCACTTCAGCCTCCCAAAGGCGCGGGATTACAGGCTGAGCCACCGAGCCCGGCTATGTGCTGTACTTAATGTTGTTTTTTTCTGTTTTTGTCTTACATTTTTCCTGTCTGTATTTATTATTCTTCTCTCATGAGAGATTGTCCTACTAATTTGTCAGTTCTATTACACACATTAGTACATATAATATTTTCCATGCCAATTAATTTGTCTCTTTTTTCTGTATTTATTCTCACAGTAAACTTTCTAATTTGGAATAAATTGATTAAAATTTGACATTACTGAGAAGAATGGAAAGTAGTTTTCATCACATGAAACAATCTATAGCTACCACATGAGGCAGGGGTTAAGTAGCCACATATAAAAGAGCAGCATGATGTCATCTTTAATAATTTAAGATTTCTAGAAAGATTTTTACAGATCATAAAATTCATATTTTATTTTAGCTTATTATTCCTTATTTAAGAAATTTGAGATAGAATTTTAACCCTACGGCACTATGGGTTTATTGTTGGTGATGCTTACTATTTTGAGGTATGTTCCTTCTATGCCTAGGTGTTTAAGAATTTTTATCAAGAGGGGATGCTGAATTTTATCAAAGGCTTTTTCTGCATCAAATGATATAATTATGTGGTTCTTGTTTTTACCTCTGTTGATGTATTTAATTACGTTTATGGTATTTTGGATGTTGAACCATCCCTGCATCCAAGGGATGATACCTACTTGGTCATGTTGGGTGCTTTTGAGATGTGTCGTTGGATTCAAGTTGCTAGAATCTTGATAGAATTTTTGCATCTCTGTTCATCAGGGAAATTCTCTATATTTGTTGCATCTTTACCATATTTGTGTATCAATGTGATGTTAGCTTCATAAAATGAATTGGAGAGAGTTCCATCTTTCTCAATTGCCGGTAATATTTTCAATAGGATTGGTATCAGATCTGCCTTGTATGTTTTGTAAAATTCTGCTGAAAATCTGTCTGGTCCAAGGCTTTATTTTGTAGGTGGTTTTCTTATGATGGAGTCAATTTCCTGGGTTGTTATTGGTCTATATAGGGGTCTCGATTTCTTCTTGTTTCAATCTTGGGAGGTTATGTGATGTCAGAAAGTTCTCCATTTCATTTAGATTTCGAGTTGGTTTTCATACAGGTTTGCATAGTAAACTGAAAATCTTTTGTACTTTTTCAGATTAAATTGTGACTTGGTCATTTGCATTTCTGATTATGTTAATTTAGGCTTTTTCTCTCTCTTTTTCTTGGTCATTCTGGCTAGAAGTCCATCAATCTTGTTTATTCTTTCAAAGACACAGCTTTTTTTGTTGTTGATTGTTTTCTATGATATTGTTGTCTTCTATATCCCATATTTGGACTTTTACTTTGGTTATCTGAATTCTTCTGCTGGAGTTAGAGCTTTGGTGGTCTTGTCTTTCTCCTTTATGTGATTTATTAGGCTGTTAACTTTTGATCTTCCTTTTTCTTTATGTGTGTTCATACAGACATGAATTCCCCTCTTAGTACTGATTTCATGGCATCCCAGAGATTTTAGTGAGATACAGCTTTATTTTCATTTATTTCCAGGAATATTTTAATTTCTGTTTTGTCTTTATGTTGACCGAGAAGTTTTTCAGCATCATGTGGTTTAGTTTCCATGTCATTGTGGGTATTGTGGGAAATTTTTTTTGGTGTTGATATTTACTTTTATTCCACTGTGGTTTGAAAAGGTGAATGGCAGTATTTCAGTCTTATGAAATTTGTTTATGCTTGATTTATGGCCGAGGATGTGTTTGATCTTTTAGTATATTCTGTGTGATGGCAAGTAGAATGTATATTCCATTATTGTTTGGTGGAGTGTTCTATAGGAATCTATTAAGCCCATTTGGTCAAGTGTAAAGGTGAGGATTTGGATCTCCTTGTTGATTTTTTTGCCTCAGTGATCTATCTAGGATTGTTAGTAGGGTATTTGGGTCCCCAGCTATGATAGTGTTAGAGTCAATAGTTTTTTTTAGTTTTCTTAGTATCTGCTTTATTTAAGCTGGTGTTCCTATGTTGGGTGCATATATGTGTAGGATCAATATTGCTTGTTGATAGATTAAACCTTCTATCATGTAGTATCCTTCCATATCTATTTAAATTTTTGAGAACTTAAACATTGTTTTCTCTGATATTAAAATTGCTACTTCTGCCTTATTTTGTGCTCTATTCACCTGAAAATTTGTTTTCTATCCCTTAACTTTGAGTTTGTGAGTGTCATTTGTAGTGATATGTGTTTCCTGTAGGCAGCATATTGTAGCGTTGTGTTTTTTTAATCAAGTTTGCCAGTCTATGTCTTTTCAGTGGTGCATTTAGTCCATTCATGTTCGGCTGATGATTGAGACGTGAGAGTTTATCTCTGTCATGAGGCTCTTATAAAGTTATTTGTTGATGTTGTTTGTTTTTATTTGTTGGTGTTCTTATAATTTTGGGTTGCTATGTGTGTGTTTTCAATTTTTCGGTAATGATGCATGCTGTGTTGATTCTCGGTTCTCCTGGATTCTTGGGAAGAATGTGGTCAAACTTTTTTTATTTTCTTTTGTGCTTAATATCTTCTTAATCATCTCTTGTAGAGCTAGTCTGAAGACAGCATACACACTTAGGGATTGAATGTCTGGGAACAATTATTATTCTCCCTAACAAAGCTTAGCTTAGCTGGGTAGGAAATTCTTGGTTGGAATTGTTTATCTTTGACTACTTTGAAGATTGGACTCCAGTCACTTCTAGCCTTTAGTGTTTCTGTAGGTGAGCGTGCAACTATTCTAATTGGTCTTCTCTGGGTAGTCTGACCTTTCTCTCTCACAGCTTATAGGATTGTTTTCTTGTATACCTATTTTGTGTAAGTGATTTACTATGTGTCTAGGAGTTGGCCTTCTCATTTGGTTCCTTACAATGGTTCTCAGAATCTCTTGTTTTTGGATGGTTGCATTTCTGAAAAGATGCAGGCAGTTTTCTTGGATGTCTTTGTAGAATGTTTGTTCCAGGGTGCACTCATTCTCCTTTTTTCTTCAGGGACACTGCTCAGGCATAAGTTTAATCTCTTAATATCATTACACATCTCTTGAAGTCTTTGTTATATCTTTTAAATCTTTCTTTATATGTTTTAAACAGATTGGGTTAGTTCTGTATTTTGGTCTTCCAGGTTTGAGATCCTATCTTCTGCTTGGTTAATTCTACTTCCCAAGCTTGAAAGTTTGTTATATATTTCATTTAATGTATTCTTTATTGCCATCATTTCAGTTATTAACTTCTTCATTCTTTTATTTTATCTCTCCTTATTTCTATTCAACCTCTCTATCAATATCTAGATATACGGTTTGTGATTTGAGATCAGTCATTCAGTGCCTGAAGTCTGTATTATCAGGCACTGTTCTTCCAGGAGTCTGGGGGGTATTTGTGTTTTTCTGCTGATTCTTCTTCATTTGTGATGACTCCCCACTTTTATTTCCCCTCTTTAATTTTGTGGCTCAGTGAGGGAATAGTTCTCAATTCTGTTTGCTGAACACCTATTCTTCCTTAGCAAAGCCTCTGGATATGTTCAATTTTGAAGCCAGGTTGGGGGAGGCAAGTTGTACTGTCTTTCTGCAGTTTTGAGATTTAATTAAGGTTTAATGGGGGAGCTACAGTTTATAAACTATTTACAGATTGCAGTGTCCCCTGAGTAGGGAGTGAGTCCTCTAAAACCCACTACCCACCAACTTTTATTATGTCCATGTGGTGGGAGTACATGTATACCCCTGAAAGCAAAATGAGATAACAGAAAACAAAACAACAGAGAAAGAAAGAACAAAGAAGAAAGTAAGATGAAGAGAAAGAAGGAGAAGAAGGAAAACAAACAGGCAAATAAACTAAGGAATAAACATACAAACAAACAGATTAAGAAAAATGCACTAGCCGTAAGTGGTAGTGTGTGCCTGTAGTTCCAGCTAGTTGGAGAGCTGAGGCAGAAGGATTGCTTGAGCCCAGCAGGTCAAGGCTGCAGTAGCTGTGAGCAAATCACTGCACTCCAGCCTGGGCAACAGAGTGAGACTCCAACTCAAATAAATAAATAGATAAATAGATAAATAAATATAAAAATAATACAATCACCCCCCCCCCGAATATCCATGCACACACCCAAAAAAGGAAGAAAAAAGGACAAATCAAGTCAAAAGGCACATGCAAAAAAACAGTATGAAAATATCAGGCAAAAAAATAATAAAAAGAAAAAAGTAGTTATCTTGTGACTGTTTCAGGAACTTTGGATTTTTTGTTTACTTGGTTGGTTTTCTGGTATATCCCAAGCACTGCAACTTTTGGTTCAATGCTGTAAGGGGCAGATTCAGGAAACCCTTCCCTTTGCTCTCAGCTCAGTAGGTTTATTGGGCCATTGTCTATGTGAGTCAGATACCCCCATGGACTTCTGGGAGAAGGAGTAAATCAGATCAGGATTCACCCTAACTCATCTGCTGCTGCTACTTCTAGGTCTCCCACTCCAATTACACATGTCTGTGTACAGTTTAGTATGGGGGTGGAACGTCTGTCTTGTCAATGTCATGCTTTTGAGGTATTCTCTGTGGGACAACATCGGTCTACCTCAGAGAGGTTGAAAGCTCATCCCTTTGTCTCAGAATGAAGGTTGCTCAGAGTTGGATGGGCTAGAACAGGTCTCTGCCCAGTCCTGGGAGAGAAAAAGTGGTTTTGGCCCACTTCTCCAGTGTGAGTCAGATCCAGATTTCTCCCTTGTACTTTCTCCATGGTCCCTGCTGCCAGTGTCTTGCCTGTTGCCACAGGTGGTGTTGTGGACCAGGTGCCAGGTGTTGAGAGGCAGCTGTTCTCTGCTGTCTTTTCCTGAGAGATGCCTCAGGAATGGTGGATGTTTCTGCAGTAAGCTGGTGCCGAATTCAGAGCAGTGGTATATTGCAGCTCTTTTACAGGGTTGCCCGGGTGATTTATCCCATATATCCCCTCAGTCAGACATCCCTCACCCACTTGCACACACGAATGAATGAAGATTAGTCCCTATGCACATTCATTCATGCAGACTCTCACACTCCAACAGATTCCATCAACGTCTTGCTTCACCCTCTTTCACATTTCATGCATAGGATAATTTTATAATATAACAATTTTCAGCAACCAATCATAAATAAATAGAAATTACTATTATATGATTCTTAGGGAATGCAACATGAATATGAATAGGTTTTAAGTTATGAATACTTTAAAATTATGCATATCTTTTATAGATTTATAATAACATTCATTAGAGGCCGTTGGAATATATTTATTCTTTTAAAATGCTCTTTCCACATAAAGTTATTGTACACTGCTTGTATGTCAGATTATCTTCTATTGTTTGATTTAAAAAATAGATTAAAATGACAGACCCTGTTCTCAAAAAGTTCCTATGACCAGAAACAACAGAAAAATGATATAACAAAATTTCCAGTGTATTTGCACATTACACATTTAGCACATTAATTATACATTTACATAATGAATTAATGGTGAGAATAGAGAATGGCAAGAGTGAATAAGAACAAAATATATATAAGTTAAACTAAATGTGTAGGATGTATCATCAGAAGTCAAGAACCATACCACAGTTTCTTGGTTTTAGACGTAAAAAAAGCATAAAGTGAGAAAAATGATTGAAAATGTATTTTTTACTTTCCAGTTACTGTTTAGCTCACGTTATGTCAAATTATCATTATAACAAATTTACATAGATAGAAAATGCAATGGGATTTAACATATGTGATAACTGCAGATTTAAGTAAATATTATGCAAAAGAGAAACAGAATTTAATATAAGTTTAAAACATAAGAAATTATGTTTAAGAATACTAAATATGATAAACTTGAAATATTAATATATTAAAATAAAGTAGCACAGTTTTCATTTTTGTCTATCTTAAAGTCATTCTATAAAAAATAATTTAAATATTTTATCTTAATTGTTTTTGCACAAGTTTACCACTTTTTAACTGCAAATTAAATTTTAATATGATAAGAGTCAAAGCTAGTGCAGCTTTCATTTTTTTCTAATTTTTATATATAAAATATATGATGATCTCATGGAAAAATGCTAACTCAGTACTAACAAGAGAGAACAGAGAAAAAAGAGGAAACAGAAGAACAAGTTAACTCTGCATTGTTTCCCAATTAATCTCTGCTGCTGCTTTGCACCCTGCTTTATCCATTTTAGCAAAGATCAGAAAAACAAATGAAGTATCACTTTCTTAGTATTACACCAAGTGAAAATCATATCTAACCCATAGAAAGAGCTTTTTGCTGCTAGTATCCACAACCTTTAATAACAGGAGACATGGTACAACTCAGAACAAAACGATTATGACTGCCATGCACTACCTCAACCTGTCAGTGCAACAGCTGCTTGAAGATTAAATAGCTTTTGTAACTACAAGAAAATGCTTCAGACACTATAAACACTTTAGTCCTTTCAAAAGAAAAAAAGAAAACTACTTCTTAAAAAACAGAAATGTTCAACAATTTTCTGTTTATAAGTTAAATAAATAAATGCCACAATTTCTGGAATCTAGCCATGCATACTCTTGTTGTGAGAAGGATACTGAAAAGAATATGAATTCATTCTAGATAATATTGTTTGGCATGCTCTGTCAGCATGAGCATGTACAGATGAGACACAGAATGAGTTACTCCAAAATAGCATAATCTGAAAATATAAACAGGTTTCAACAGGACTGGGTAATTTCATGGATGATTGATCCATAACACACCACCCAAAAGAACTAGAAATGTCTTATGTGTATAGTCAGCCTTTGAGGATAATGTCATATAAAATATTAGTGTCAAAGATAAATTCAGACGTTACTGAAATTTCTCAGTATTCTTATCAGATAATATTTGAAGTTAAACTCCAAAGTATAAAACCTGTGCACAAGTGACTATGACTATGTCTGCATAGCACTCTGAGTGTTGTCTTATATTTAAATAATATCAGAGATATAAAGAGACAAATGTTTCCCATGCTTAAAAACAACGTTTATCTTTAGTTATACATAGTAGTATCGATAAACCATCACATAGTACAAAAGAGTGAGGTATTAAAAATATATGATACCTGAATCTTCTTAATTTAGGCCTCTCTTTATGTCTCTCTCTCTCTCTCTCTCTCTCTCTCTCTCTCTGTCTCTTTCTCTCTCTCTCTCTCTGTATTTATTCAGGTTGCTAGGTGGAAAAAACAAAGGCTAGTGTGTAAAATGTCCAATGCAGCACTTTCTTATTTTATGCTTTTCTTTAATGTGAACTTGTGA
>CAUYQG010125999.1:0-17104 GCA_963574415.1 Tarsius wallacei | reverse complement strand
CACCAGCAGTGGAGAAGTATTCCTTTTTCTCCACATCCTTGCCAGCATCTGTTATTGTTTGTTTTATTAATGACGGCCATTCTTACTGGGGTTAGGTGGCATCTCAATGTGGTTTTGATTTGCATTTCTCTGATGATGAGTGAGACAGCACTTTTTCATGTGTCTGTTGGCTGCCTGTATGTCTTCTTTTGAGAAGTGTCTATTCATGTCTTTTGCCCACTTTTTAATGGGGCTGTTTGTTTTTTTTTCTTTTGGCATGTTTGAGTTCCTTGTAGGTCTTAGATGTTAGGCCTTTGTCAGATATACAGTTGGCAAATATTTTTTCCCATTCTGTGGGCTTTCTCCCTGCTCTCTTGATGGTTTCTTTTGCTTTGCAGAAGCTTTTCAGTTTGATGAGGTCCTGTTTGTTTATCTTATCTCTTATGGCATGGGCACTTGGGGTTTTGATCAGGAATTGGTTGCCAGTTCCAGTTTCCATAAGGATGTCTCCTGCATTTTCTAGGATTCTTATAGTTTGAGGTTTTACTTTTAGGTCTTTGATCCATTTAGAGTTAACTTTTGTGTATGGTTATAGGTAGGGGTCCTGTTTCAGTCTTCTGCATGAGATCAGCCAGTTTTCTCAGAACCATTTACTGAATTGGTTCTCCTTGCTCCAGTGGTTGTTGGTGAAGGCTTTGTCAAAGATGAGTTGGTTGAGTAATTGAGGTTTTGTTTCCAGAGTCTCTATCCTGTTCCATTGGTCCTTATTTCTTTTCCTGTACCAATACCAGCCTTTTTTTTTTTTTTTAACTTTTATATCTTTTATTTTAAAGATGTGGGGTACAATTCAGGGCTAGGTATACAAATGTTCATTATTCAGGTACTCTTGTTGTTGAGGTGTGCCCCCCTCCTCCCCTGACAGTTTCCCTCGACTGTCAATCCCAACCCGCTCTCCTGGCAGTTTCCTACTACCGCTAATCCCTTTCTTATAGCATTATGATAATTGTTCAAGGTCTGCTTATGAGTGAGAACATATGATACTCTGTTCTTTGTTTCTGTGATAGATCACTGAGTATGATAGTTGCTGCAAAGTTCACATGTTTGTTGCTGCAAAGTTCATATGTTGCTCCAAGTTGCTGCAAAGTTCATATGTTTGTTCTTCTTTTTGGCTGCATAATAGTCCATTGTGTACCACATTTTTTTTTTATCCAGTCCAACTTCAATGAGCAGCATGATTGGTTCCATGTTTTTGCTATTGTGAATAGAACTGCAACAAACATGCGTGTGCAGGTATCTTTTTTGTAGAATGACTTGAGTTCCTCTGGGTATATTCCCAATAGGGACCGACCTGTTTTAATTATTGTAGTCTTATAGCAAAGTTTGAGGTCTGGAAGTGTGATACCGCCTGCTTTGTTTCTAAGGACTGTTTTGGCTATTTGTGGTCATTTACCTTTCCATATGAATTTCTGTATTGTCATTTCCAGGTCTGAGAATGATGTTGGTAATTTAGTGGGTATTGTGTTGAACCTGTGGATTGCCCTTGGTAGGACTGTAGTCTACTTACAAATCTTGTCCTGCAGTAGCATTTTATGTAAATCTCTCTATTTCTTCAGGTCTTTTCATTTACTATTGTCTTTGATGTATATTTGGCTCAATTCAAATGTCATCTCCTTTATCAAGATTTCCTTATCAACTGAGAAAAAATGAATTTCTTCTTCCCTATTCTCCATAGTTCTTGGCACATATCTTTATTATAATACACATTATCTTGGATTGTATTTACATATTTTCCCCAGGTAGAAGTCAAGACCTACAAGGAAAGGAACTCTATTGTATGTATCTTTTTATATCCAGCTATTGGCATATACAGATGTTTAATAAATGGTTATTCAATAAAGACATGGTCCTTGTGCCTAAGGAACTCTCATTTCACTGAGAAGCTTATATTATTTGTAAGATTAAGGTGATAGCTGAGTAGCTAAATAAAAAGTAATATCCAAATATCGCAAATGACATTCATGAAATATCACATTTATATCTATGGTTGGTCTCTGAAGGCATGCTCATCTAGACCTATCACAAGTCACCACCTGTATAAATGAAATTGATTCAAGATACCTTATCTGCCATCTTTACACTCCATCTTTACCCATAATAAAAAGTAAATTGAAGTTTTAAAGTAAGTATTTAAATGTTTTCATAATGAAGACTATCTCAAGGCCTATAGATTGGAATATGGAAATTTTCCATCGAAACTTTGTTGCATTTTTAGACCAGTTCAAAAAAATGCAGTTTGATCATAACGTAACCAAGCTGTGGTAACAGCCATTTATTGAACAGTTTGGTAGTTTGAAGCACTGTAGTAATTATTCTACATGATTTATTTTATTTAGTTTTCAAGATAACCTTATGAAGTAGGCATTATCATTGCCATTTTACAGAGAGGAAACTTGAACTTAGAAGAAACTTGGACTTAGAGATTCTCCTTTAACTCAGTTTCTCAAGGTCACCTGGACAGTAAATGGCAGAGCTGGGATTGGAGCCCGGTTCTGACTGTCTCTAAGACTCCCACGCTTTACATTATGCAAAACTGACCCCAATTGTATAGATCATATTAGTTCTGTTAGTGGTTCTGAGGGATCTGTATATGGTAAACGTGGGGGAGGAAAAGAAGAAGAAAGAGTGTTTTCTAGCCATTGCTTTTACACTCAATCAGCCTGGAGTACCATAGTTAAAATTATTCTTTGTGTGTTCTAATTTCTTTTTCTTCACACATATCCTAATGACTCAGATGCCTTCCTCAAACTTTCAGGTTCCCAGTGTCCTGATTTTTTGAAAACTTCTCTGTGGGCCTCTCTTTAGACCTCCAAAGTTCTTCATACTTCCCTCCTTGCCCATTAAAAATAACTATTACTTTAGAACATGTGGAAATATACAAGGGGGAACCCCCCAAAACCCGGAATTTGTTTATAAAAAATTGTGTATTTACTCTTACATGTTTAAACTTCAGTCACCTTCAAAGTACTCTCTGTCTGATGAAATATATTTATCGTGATGCTTATTCCATTGCTCAAAACAGGTTTTGAACTCATCAATTTTGATGGCTTTTAGTACTTCTGCCATTTTTTGTTACATCTCTTCCACATCGGCAAAACGTTTCCCTTTAAGGACTTTTTTCCATCTGATGAAACAAACAAAAAAAATTCACTCTGGATCAGAGCTGGTGAATAAGGAGGATAGGGCATGGGGGTCATGCCATTTTTGGTCAAAACTGCTGAACACTTAGTGTGGCATGTGCAGGTGCACTCGTAAATCACTCATCATGAAATGTGCAAACATATTGAAAGAATCTCCAAAAAAATTTCACTGAGGCTGAACACAGTCTCTCACAACAATGCTAGCTGGCGCACTGATGTAATGGGTCCCTAGACCACTTACCTAGTTGGGGAAGCCTGTACTACAAGGGGCCACCCTCCAAAAAATAAGTTCTTTTTTGGGAGGGGTCCCGCTCATAAAACCAATTAAATTGTAGTGATTCTTCTAATGTGTAAATGATAGATAGATGTTGGATTCTCTTTCATATACACACTTTGAATAAAACAATTATTAAACTGAATGAATATGCAAGGATAGACATTTCAGTTCTTGAAGCTATGTAAAGAAAAGCAGACCTTTCCCCCGGAAGTCTCAATGGGAAAGGAGTTTGAAACATATATGATGGGGGTGTGTGTGTGAGATATAAGAAATTGTGTTGTACTTGAGAATCAGCTTCCTTGGTAATTTTTAATTTGGAAGGGGCAATCATGGATCCTTTGGGAAGTATATTGAAGGCTATGTGTTCCCTCCCCAGTTACACACTACCTTTTTGCACATTATTTCATGGAATTCAAGAATCTTTGGGGGAACCAAGCCTTATTCAAAGCTGCTGCTTTTCTAGGGTGTGGGTATTTCTTTCCCTCTACTTCTAAACATATATACCTTAACCAAGATTACATGTTAGAATTAACTGAGGAGTTTACCACCAGGTATTCTCCTTTAGTATGTCTGTAGTGGGTCCTCAGTAGCAGTAATTTTCTTTCTTTTTTTTTTTTTTTTTTTAGTTGGAGTCTCACTCTGTCGCCCAGACTGGAGTGCAGTGGCCGCTCCTGGCCACCACAGCCTCGACCTGCTGGGCTCCGGCGATCCTTCCGCCTCAGCTTTCCAAGTAGCTGGAACTACAGGTGCGCACTACCATGCCTGGCTAATTTTTGATTTATTGTGGAGATGAGGTCTTGCCAAGTTGCCCAGGTGGGTCTCGAACCCGTGGACTCAGGCAATTCACTCGCCTTAGCCTCCCAAGGCGCGGGATTGCAGGTTGAGCCACCGAGCCCGGCTAGTAATTTTCAAAAAGCAATCCTAGTGATTCTGATGTGCAGCTAAGTCAGTGGTGCTCACAGCATTGTCCTTGGACCAGCAGCATCAACATTACTTGGAAACTTGTTAGAAATACAAGTTCTTTGACCCATTCCAGACTTAGCAAATCAGAAAGGTCTGGGGGTGCAGTCAAGAAATCCATCTTAACAATCCCTCCAGATAAATTCTGGTGCATGGGAAAGCTCAAGAACTGCTGTTCTACATTGTTGGAGATTCCCAAATTTGAGTAACAACTCAATCACCTCATAGATGATTGGTTCTCAAGGTTAAAAGTGGTCATTTGTGAATGAGTGGTTGTTTTAATTCTTGAATGATGCAAGAGGGATAATATGGACCCAATCATTCTGTTGGCAGGAGATATGGACGTGAGAGACATTGCAATAGAAAAGCAGTTTAAACTAGTGGTGTGGATAAATTGTCTGAAAGCATGTAGCATGCGCAGTGAAAAGATAAGCTGAATGGCAACAACTCACGGGATGCCTACAGTTGGAGTCAAGAGGAAGCGGAAACACTGGCAAAAAGGAGAGAGACAACTGGCAGAGAGGTAGGAAGGGGACCTGCATGAAGCAGTGATGTAAAAACCTAAAGACAGGCTAGTTAATCTGCAAATTAAAATGAGGCCTGCAATTGATGGGATTGATCTTAGAGACTAGAAGGAAGTCGTTGATAATCTTTAATTGAGGAATTTGATAGAGATAAAGTCAGACTGCAGGGATTCAGAGGAGAATGGGAACAGACCAGTGAGATTTCAAGGGTGTAAACAATGTCTTTCAAGAATCTGGCTCAGAAAGAAGAAAGGAAGAAGGTTATTGGGAACAACTGGCTGAGGAAAACCAGTGAAGGGATGGGAGAAGTGTCCATGTTGTAAGAATTCAAGGAAGAAGACCTCGGGGGATTGTATTTGTTGAAGAAGGAAGAGGAGCTATCATGAGAATGAAGCCAGAAATAGAAAAGAAGTGAAAGGACTCAGAGATGCCTTTGGAGCGGAAAAAGAAAGCGAAGAGGAGAGGAATCATGTGGGAGAATGGGTTGTCAAGGTAAATATGAAGGCATATGAGATAGGTCATGCCTGGTGGCGTCAAACTTTTTGTGAGGTAGGAGTTAAGTCATTTACTAAGGCTTATTATTATTATTTGGATAAGGATGGCAGAAGTTAGAGGTGCATTAACAAGAGGAAGAAAAAAATGCATTTCTCTACAACCTGGCCCTGGCGACCTCTGCTTATTTCCAAGTCTCTCTTTTGCTTATTTTCATAATGTTACTATCTCCTGCTTGACTTAGCCTTTCTGCTTTTTTTTTTTTTTGGTGACTCTTTTTCTACATGCTCCATAACAAGTCATGGTCCCCAGGGTTTCTTTGCCCTTCACCCTCTTCTCTTTTCAGCCCCCATTTTCTCCCTGACCCTGTTTCCATGGCTTTATAGGTTTATCAAATTCATAGGCAGCCCTAATCTTCCACTTGAACTTTAGATCTGTATTTAACTGCTCGTTGGACATTTAGTCCCTCAGCTTCACTCTTCATCTACTTCACTGAAAGCCAACCTAAGCATGTTCCTGTCTTTAGCATGTTTGCTGTCTGTCTTCAACAGCATTGCCATTAATTACTTTGATTTCCAAAGCATGAAGCCATCAACGATCTCCTGTTATCCATCAATCCTGACAACTAACAATTGTTTAATTTTTAAAATTGATTTTATTTCTCAAATATTGCATTATTTTCTAATTTATATTCCAACGCTCCATCCTTAATCATCTCTTATAATAACCTCCTTGCAAATCTCTTCAGTTCGAATAGGTCCTTTCTTTAACTCATCCTCCATTTCATGACAGGAAATGTCATTCTAAAATGTAGATCTTGGCCAGGTGCAGTGGCTCACACCTGTAATCACAGAAATTTGGAGGTCAAGGTGGGAGAATAGCTTGAGATCAGGAGTTTGAGACCAGACTGGGCAACATAGGGAGATCTAAACTCTACAAAAAAAAAAAAAAAAAAAAAATTAACGAGGTGTGGTGGTGCACACTTGTAGTCCCAGCTACTCAGAAGACTGAGGTGAAAGGATCACTTGCGCCTAGGAGGTCGAGGCTATGGTGAGCTGTAATCGTGCTGCTGTACTCCAGTTTGGAAGACAGAGTGAGACTCCCACTTAAATAAACAAACAGACAAATAAAATGCAGATCTGTTTATGTCCTACAGCTATGGTTTTCATAGTGTTCCAAAGAACCCAAGGCTCCCTAGAAGTGTTTTAAGGACTCCCAAACCAAATTATAAACTCTGATCACAGATTGGGCACAGTGGCTCACGCCTTTAATCCCAGCACTTTGGAAGGCCCAGGTGGGAGATTCTCTTGAGCCCAGGGATTCAAGATCAGCCTAGGCAACATAGCGAGATCTTGTCTCTACAAAAAAAAAAAAATCATAAAAAAAAAAATCTGATAGTGACAATGCATTTATATCATTGATCAAAGTCCATTACGGCAGTATACATGATAGAGATGCTGATGCTGGGGAGAGAAGTGCAATTGCTCTTTGACTTACAATGAGGTTATGTCCCAATAAACCCATCAAAGTCAAAACTATCCCAAGTCAAAATGCATTTAATACACCTAACTGACTGAACATCAAAGCTTAGCCCAGCCTACTGTCTTAAATGTGTTCAGAACACTTACATTAGCCTGCAGTTGGACAAAATCATCTGGCAACACACTCTATTGTCTGGTATTGGTTGTTTACCCCCAATGATCATGTGGCTGACTGGGGCCTGAGGCTCTCTCCATTGCCCAGAATCTCAGAGTATTTTATTGCATATCGCTAGCCCAGAGAAAGATTGAAATTCAAAATATGAAGTATGGTTTCTGCTTCGAAAGCACATACCTCCTCATCCTCAGAAAGTTCAAAAGTCATAAGTTGAACCATTGTAAGTTGGGGACTGTCTCGATAAATAGACTGCTAGAGAAACAGAGTTGTCTTATAACATATCCAGAGGAAAATCCAAAAATAGGCATCCATGATGCTTGAAGAATAAGCATGAAGGCACAAAAGCTTTTCAAACCAACTGGACCAAAGTTCGGTACTGTCAGTTCCTCTATTTCACATGTCTTTGCATGCAACAAGAAAGCTGTATTGCAAATCAAATATTTAACACATACATGGCAGTAAAAAGTACTTACCTCAACTTTGACACATAAAAGCATGTGGAAAGAATGCGGAAAAAAATGTATCTGTACTTTTGGCATCAGAACAATGGTAGAAAAATAGCCGGAGAGGTGATTTTTGTCATAGTTATTACTGAAAATATGTTTGCGGACTCATCTAATTTACATTGATGAGTATTAACCCTTATGAAAATGTTTTCTTTGACAATATTTTAGAAATGGAGGACAGATAGCCAGATGTTAGAAAGATGGGGTTATGGGAGTAAATTGTGTGTAGTTGTAAAAGAACAACTCCAGGGATCCTCATGGTGTTGAAACTGTTCAGTATCTTTAATATGGTTTATATACAACCATATTACACTTCATACATACACAACACACACACACGACTACAAGTAAAGCTAGGAAGTTGAATAAGATTGGAGGATTGTATCAATGTTAATACCCTGGTTGTGGTATTATACTATAGTTTTTCAAGATGTCAATGTTGGGGGAATTGAGAAATGTATACAAGAAATTTCTCTGTATCATATCTTACAGATGCATGTGAATCTGCAATTATGTCAGTAAACATTTGTTTTCTTTAAAGAGGAAATGTAACCTACAAAAAAAAGAAAATGTTTTCTTTGCAAAACAATTTGTTTATTCTATGTAGATCGACACTTTGGTTAAGACATAGTCGTTAACACTCTAGGACATTGGTCTGGGCAAAAATTTCTTGAGTAAAACTTCAAAGGCACAGGCAACAAAACCAAAAGTGGACAAAAAGGAGTACACAACAAAGCTTCTGCACAGCAAAGGAAATCATCAATAAAGTAAAAAGACAGTCCACAAAATGAGAGAAAATATTTCCAAACTACCCATTTGACAAGTGATTAACAACCAGTATATATAAAGAGCTCAATGTAATGAAAAAACCCCACATAATCCAATTAAAAGTGGCCAAAAGATCTGAGTAGACATTTCTCAAAAGAAAATATACCAGTGACCAACAGGTATATTAAAAAATTCACAACATCACTATTACAGAAATGTAAATCAAGACTACAATGAGATATTATCTCATCCCAGTTAAAATAACTTTTATCCAAAAGACAGGCATTAATGAATGTTGGTGAGGATGTGGAGAAAGCGGATCCCTTGTATTCTGTTGGTGGAAATGTAAATTAGTACAGCTACCATAGAGAACAGTATGGAAGCTCCTCAAAAAACTAAAAACTACCATGTAATCCAGCAATTCCACTGCTGGATCTAAACCCAAAAGAAAGGAAATCAATATCTCAAAGAGGTATCTGGACACCCATGTTTACAGCAGCACTATTCACAATAGCCAAGGCTTGAAAGCAACCTAAGTGTCCATCAGCAGTTGAATGGATAAAGAAAATGCACTATATATACACAATGGAATATTATCATCATAAAGCGAATGAAATACTGTTATTTACAGTGACATAAATGAAACTGGAGGTCATTACATTAAATGAAATAAGCCAGGTACAGAAAGACAAATACTGCATGTTCTCATTCACATGTGAGAGCTAAACAATTTTAAAAATAAACTCATGGAGATGGAGAATGGAATGATGGTTGTTGGAAAGGAAATGGGGAATGAGGGCAGGTAAAGTGAGAATGATTCATGGGTACAAAAATACAGTCAGATGGAATGAATGTGACCTAATGTTTAGTAACCCAAGAGGGTGACTATAGTTAAAAATAATATATCGTATATTTTTAAATAATTAAAAGAGTGAATTAAAATGTTTCTAGCACAAAGAAATGATAAATACTTGAGGTGATGGACACCTCACTTACCATGATTTGACTATTACACATTGTATATCTGCATCAAAATATCACAGGTACTCTATAAATTGATACAACTATTGTATACTCATAATTTTTTAAAAAAGATATAGTTTTTAAATAAAAAACTATTCAGTTATGTTTTACACTTTTTATAAAAAAACACTTATCTGCTGCCTACTATGTGCAATAGATATATATAGTTTGAGTTTCATAATTCATTTTTTTATAACTGAAATTTTCCAGCCCTCTCCCAAAAAGATTTTGATATGAATATCTCAAATAAACAATAATCCACACTCATCTAAATACTTTTCAGCTGTACAATAATTGTGCCAGCTTTCATATTTTTCTGATAATTTTTCATCAGGTGAAAAAGTACAAATTTTCAATGTTTACAACAACAGAAAATGCTAGAGAGAAAGCACAACAATGTCGAGATTCAATGTATAAAACAAAATAAATGGGAGTGTTTAGAACATTAAATATCTGACCCTTTTATGTCTTATTATCTCAATATCTCTTACATCTCCCCTCCCTTACCCCATCTTCTAGTTTTACTTTAAAAATTTGTATATTTTGCATGCTTAAGTTCATACCTCTGTGACAGTGTTCATGCTGTGTAATTTTGTGTGTGTGTGTGTGTGTGTGTGTGTGTGTGTGAGCACATTTGTGTATTTTTCAAGTTGTAATTAAAAGTCTGAGTTCTGAAATTAGACCCAGGTTTGAATAAAAATTCTGCCACTTGATAACTGTGTAATTCCAAGATCAAACTCTACATGACTTAGTTTTCTCATATAGAGAAGAGAATAATAATACCTTCCTCGTTCAATTGTTAGGATGAAAAATTAGACAATGTATCTGAAACGCTCAACCTGACATACAATAAACTCAAATTTCCAATTAGTTATTGTTGTTGCTTTGACTGTTATTCAATTCGTTTTCCTTGTTGCCATTTTTGTGACCTAATCCTACTTCAAGAGCCAGTCAAACAACTGCCTCCCTACTGGATCTGACCATAGCAGGGATGGAATTTGGATTAGGCCTTGGTAAGGAGACATGACCCAGATTGCATAGCATAGCATGTGCATCAAAGGGAGAGAGAAGGAGGGAGAAGAGAAGGTCTTGTGTGGCCCTAGACAGTTTAGCTAATTCCTTTAAATCTGATTTCATCATTCACACAATGAGGTTAATACCCACAAATTTCTACCTGGTTGTTTTCTAAAAACAATTAGAGAGCCTATGCGAAAGCACTAATCCAGTGCCTGGCACTTAGTATGAGCACCAGTTTCCTCTCCTGCTGTCTACTCTTTCTTCTTCCTTTATTTCTCTGCTTGAACCCTAGTTGAGTCCCCTTCCTTAGGCTGTGGCCATATTTAATCTCCATACAAAGCTGCCAGGGACTTGCTCTAACTGAATTGCTTTCCCCCTTATCAGGGCGAACACTTCTACTGAAATCACTTTGTTTCTAGGTGGAACAAGAAAGAAACTGACATCATCATCATTTTAGGTTTTGTAGACTTCCTAAAAACGATGTCTTCTTTCAACTCATCTTATACTGAAACAACTTTGTTTCTAGGTAGAATGAGAAAGAAACTGACATCATCGTCATCATTTTAGAAGGTTTTGTAGACTTCCTAAAAATGACGTCTTATTTAAACTCACCTTCTTGCTTTTATTATTTCCTTGCCCTAAAGCATATTATACAATTAAAGCAAGCTGGATTCCAGCCTTTTCAATATTTTGATTAAGGTTTTATGTTCAGTAGTTAGTAGTGTTTAATTTTGGAAGCATAATAATAATTTTAATTAATTTTCATGGATTTCCTAATTAAAACAATTAAGAGGTAGAACTTACCCACAGGAAAAATAATTGGAGAATTTCTTGTGAACATTATCCTTGAAGTTTCATATAAGCACAAGATGGTGCAAATTTGCTTTAAAAATAGAAATCTAAAAGAAGCAATTACAAGATCAAACCAATTTGTGCCTGCATTTATCCTTTTTAAAAATAGGAGACAAAAGTATCCTTGAGCTTCTGGAAGCTGCTTCTGTCCGTCTGTGCATTCATGGCAGTAGTAATAATTAGGAGCAATACTAAAATGCTTTTTTTCAGTTACAGCATGATACGTAAACATTTAACTTTGAAGATAAGTATTAACAAGACCAAGAACTGAAAAGAGAAAATGAGGAGAAAAAACAGAGAAAGCCCAATAAAATGATAAAAGAAATAATCCAATGTGAATTAAACCACTCTCTGTTAACAGAATGCAGTCCTTGAAATAAAAGAGTTTTCAACTTTTCTGGTCACAGAAGCTTTAGGGCCAAAACATATTTTCTTGAAACTTAACACAAGACATAATCCTTGATAGGAGAACCACAGAGTGATTATGAAAAGAAAAAGGAATAACATACAGGAATACTTGAGCGCAGTAGTTAAGTGCATGCACTCTAGAGAACGCTGTCTAGGTTCTAATCTTTGTTTCGCTGCTAAAACAGGAATAACAGCACCGGTCCCAAAGGAGTGTTGTCAGGATTAAATGAATTAAAATATGTTAATCATTTAAAACAATGCCCTATCCAAAAGAAAGTTTAGGTATTTTTATAATTATCCTCATTTGCATTTAAAATATGAAAAAATATAGGAATTTCTTTAAGATAGCCCAAAGTAATCTCCACTGTTGTAATTTACCCAAATTTATCACTTTTTAATAGGGTTATTTTTTTCCTGTCAATTCGTTTGAGTTCCTTGTGGATCCTGGATGTTAGGCCTTTGTTGGATGAATAGCTTGCAAGTATTTTTTTCCATTCTATGCGTTCTTTACTCGCTTGATGATTTGTTTTCCTGTGTAAAAACATTTTAGCTTGATAAGATCCCATCTGTCAATTTTGACTTTCGTTGCATTTCCTTTTGAGGTCTTGGCCATGAATTCTTTGCCTACTCTAATGTCCAAGAGGGTGTTTACTAAGTTTTCCTCTAAGATTCTTATAGTTTGAGGTTTCACATTTAAGTCCTTGATCCATTTTTAGTTACTTTTTGCATATGGTGATAGGTAGAGGTCCAGTTTGATCCTTCTGCATGTGGTTAGCCAGTTTTCCCAGCACTATTTGCTAAATAGGGTTTCCTTTTCCCAATTTTTGTTTTTGTTGGAGACCAGCATTTTTAATCATTGCATGATAGTGCATCTTATCAAAATACTGTCATCCATTTAAATAATTTACTATTTATTCCTCTTTTTTCTGACATTTAGACCTAAATTTTTACATATAAATAATGCTATAGTGAATATCTCTGTATATATCTGTTTGTATTTTTTTTTTTTATCATTTCCTTAGGCTAGATTCCCTAAAGTGAAATTACATAATTTATGGGTGTCAACATTTTTTTTTTGAGTTGGAGACTCACTCCTTCACCCAGGCTGGATAGCAGTGGCACACACGCTCACGGCCACCCCAGCGTCGACCTGCTGGGCTCTGGCGATCCTTCCACCTCAGCCTTCTGAGTAGCCAGAACTACAGGTGTGCGCTACCACACACAGCTATTTTTTATTTTATTGTAGAGATGAGGTCTCGCCAAGTTTCCCAGGCTGGTCTTCAACCCGCGGGCTCAGGTAATCCACTCGCCTTGGCCTCCCAAAATGCTGGGATTACAGGCTGAGCCACTGAGCCCAGCCTGGTGTCAACATTTTTAAAGGCTCCTGATAAATATACTGAGGTCTAAAACACTGTTTTCTCAAACCTCTGGGCCTCAGCAAGGCCTAACATTCAGGGTCCACAAGGAACTCAAACAAATTGACAGGAAAAAAAAATAACCCCACTAAAAAATGGACAAAGGACATGAACAGACACTTCTCAGAGGAAGACATTTAAGCAGCCAACAAACATATGAAAAAATGCTCAACTTCTCAATCATCAAAGAAATGCAAATCAAAACAATGAAATACTACCTCATACCAGTCAGGATGGCTATCACTGAGGTGTCAGAAAACAAGTATTTGTGAGGCTGCAGAGAAAAGGGAATGCTTTTACACTGTTGGTGGGAATGTAGGCTGGTTCAGCCTTTGTGGAAAGCAGTGTGGCGTTTTCTCGCTGAACTAAAAATGGAGCTACCATATGACCCAGCAATCCCACTTCTGGGAATATACCCAGAGGAACTTAAATCGCTCTAACAAAAAGACATCTGTATGCATATGTTCATTGCAGCACTATTCACAATAGCAAAAACATGGAACCAACCCAGATGCCGGTAGATAGTGTACTGAATAAAGAATATGCGTTACATATACATGATGGAATATTATGCAGTCATATAGAAGAACAAAATCATGTCCTTTGCAGCAACATGGAAGCAGCTGGAGACCATCAATCTAAGTGAACTATCACAGAAACAAAAAACTGAATAGTTCATGTTCTCATGCAAAAGTGGGCCCCAAACACTGGGCACGCGAGTACAAAGGTGGGAACAATGAATGCTAGGCACTGCTAAAGGTGGCGGGGAGATAAGGGGTACACAACCACTTATTCACTACCATGTCCACTACCAGGGGAAGAGTGGGTTTGCTAGTAGCCCAAACCTCAGTGGCACACAATGCACTTAAGTAACAAATTCTCACGTGTACCCTGCAACTCTAAAATTTAAAAAAAGTTGGCCTCGAGTTATCTTTCATAACGAATGCTAATTATATGAAAAAATGATGATATGGGGTAAGTGAAATCATCAAAATATATAACTTTATAGTATGACCATGATTATTTAAAATATATCTAGAACATATCTTTGAAAACTGTACTAACAACTTAACAGATTGTTTCAGAGGGTTAGAACAGGAACCCTCTGTCAAGGGCCAGATAGTAAATATTTTAGGCTTTATGGGTCATGTAGTTTCTCTGACAACTATATAACTCTGCTATGGTGGTGTGGAAAGTGGCCATGGGTAATAGTAAACAAAGGGGTGTGGCTGTGTTCCAATAAAATTTGATTTACAAAAAACAGATGATCTACCTGCTGACTACAATTTGCCAGCTCCTGGGTAAATTTATAGGTGTATTTATTTTCTTTTTTTATATTTTTCCATAATTTCTAATTTTTTTCAGTGGGGAAAGCATACATTACTTTTTAAATTTAAAACAAAAACAATAGGTGGTATAAAAAATGAAACACTCTTTGCGATAAAAAGTAGAAAACACCATGGATAGTTAGGAAGAGGCTGCAATAGGTTTAAAATTTTAGGCTGGGCATGGTAGCTCACACCTGCAATCCCAGCACTTGGGAGACCAAGGCTGAAGGATCACTTGAGGGACCAGGAGTTCAAGACTAGCCTAAACAACATAACGAGACCCAGTCTCTACAAAAAATAAAAAAAATTAGCTGGGCATGGTAGCCTGCGCTTGTAGTCCTCGCTACTCCTAGCTACTCAGGAGACTGAGGTGGAAGGATCACTTGAGCTTTGGAGTTCAAGGTTATTGTGTGCTATGTCATGCCACTGTACTCCAGCCTGAGTGATAGAGAGATCCTAATAAAAAAATAGGTACATCAAGTGCTATGTTCTGAATGTTTGTGTCTCCCCAAAATTCACATGTTAAAACCTAACCCACAAGGTGTGCTATTAGGAAACAGGGCCTTTTGGGAGGTGATTGGGTCATGTAGGCAGAGCTCATGAGATTAGTGCCCTTTTAAAAGACACTCCCTGAGAGCTACCTCACCCTTTTCCACCATGTGAGGATAAAACGAGAAGGTACCATCTGTGAAATAGGCCCTCATCAAACACTGAATCTGCTGACTCCTTTATCTTGTACTTCCCACCCTCCAGAACTATGAGAAACACATTTCTTTTGTTTCAACGCTATCTAGTTTCTAGTATTTTGTTATAGCAGCCTACATGAACTAAGACATATCACACTTAAAGTCCACACTATTTTATCTAGTCTATAAGGCCTAAAAAGTCTGGCTTTTGGCTCTATCTCAGAACTCAATTTCATATCATCCTCTCACTTGGTCATCTGCTTTGGCCACACTTGCATTGGAATGGGGCACTGAGATTGAGACCTAATCGCAGACTTGCATGAACAGAGAGTGGTACCATTAACTTCCTCATCTTCTCATATGAAGGCTCTGCCAACAAATTCAAGGGTCTTGGAAATAATTTTTAAAAAATTATTCCATTTTCTGAATTATTAAAAAAAAGCTAGATATTTGTATTGTGTACACAAAATACCCTACAATTTAATTTGGTTGTCTATATTTTTTAACCAGATATTTATTATTAGAAAAGCACAACTTGTAGCAGCAGGATGCAAGATCAGACTATTGCGAACAGAAAATCTTGGTAGGGCAACAGCCTCAGCAACTCCAAGGCATCAACACTAAAAAGTCTCAGATTTTATTTTTGAATTTAAAAAGCATAAACTGTGTGTGTGTGTGTGTGTGTGTGTGTGTGTGTGTGTGTGTGTGTCTCAGAGTCTCACTCTGTCGCCCAGGCTGGAGTGTTGTGGCATGCTCATGGCCACTGCAGCCTCGACCTGCTGGGCTCAGGTGATCCTTCCGCCTCAGCCTTCCAAGTAGCTGGAACTACAGGTGCACAATACCACCTTCGGCTTATTTTTTGATTTATTGGGGTCTTGCCAAGTTGCCCAGGCTGGTCTCGAATCCCTGAACTCAGGCAATCCTCTCACCCTGGCCTCCCAAAGTGCTGGGATTACAGGCTTGAGCCACCGCGCCTGACCAGCATAAACTTTTATAAAGAGTAATAGCGGCAACCCCTTGGGTCCCCTCTCACTCTGGTAGCTTTGCTGTTCTCTAAATAATCCTGCTTTTTTTTTTTTTAAGAGTAATAGATAACTTATTTTTCTTCCTTCCTCATTGTGTCTCTACTCTTGATCTAGGGCTCATCAGGACTCAATGAATTTATCAATATATTTATCAAATTTTAAAATGTTTGCCAAGCAGATAAAAAGAGAATGACTTTATGGTTTTAAACATCTGTTTCTTTCATTATGAGGGCATTTAAGCACACTTTTGTATGCTTAGAAGCCATTTATGTTTCCTAATCTGTGACCTGTGTCCATGACCTTCGATTTTCTACTGTCCTTTAGTTGAAATTTTTTTTTTTTAGAATGTTGTAGGGACTTCTGATATGCTATGGGGGGGTGGGGAAGCTTTTGTCTGTCCTATGTGCTGCAAGTGACATTTCTATTTTATCTTTTAATTTTATTTTTTTAGTATTTACTGGTTTATTTTACTATGCTTAAATTTTTCTAGTCAAATTGATGGTTTTTGTTGAAGTCTTCTGAAATTATGTCATGCTTTGAAAAGCCTTTCCTACTCCAAGACTGTAATAGAAACCTAAATAAACAAACAAAAATGTATCCATTGTTTTTTTTTCCCCCAAGTAATTTTACAGTTTATTTTTTCCCTTGTTAGATCTTTGCTACATCTGAGATTTATTTCATAGTATGAAATATTGGGGCAAAAGTACATACCCCATTACTCTGTTAAGTCAGTGAGGCAAGACTTGCTCACTGCAGAAAGACACAATATGGTTTCTTTAAGCCATCAGGTATTTAACACCCAAATCATTGTACAATAATTCACCAAAAACAACTCTTACACAAACAATGCTAATATGTGGCAATATATTTTCTTTTTTTTTTTGAGTTGGAGTCTCCCTCTGTCACCCACCTGCTCCCGGCCACCGCAGCCTCGACCTGCTGGGCTCCGGCGATCCTTCCGCCTCAGCCTTCCAAGGAGCTGGAACTACAG
>CAUYQG010125998.1:0-24615 GCA_963574415.1 Tarsius wallacei | reverse complement strand
AAAGTAAAAATCTACCAGAGTGCAAGAGTAGTGGGTGGCGAGAAGAGAGACTTTTTTCCCTGAAAAAAAGAGAAATGGACGTTTCTGCTTCCACATAGTTGGGAAAAGATGCCACTCACCTGCCACTTTTGTCCCTCTGTGAGTGATTCTGAGCCTCTCTTTAACTACCAAACCTAAAGCAGCAAGTTCCCCATAGCCCCTTGAAATTCTCCCAAGTAACAAATGACACCACCTACTCTACTCTGATGGCTGCCTCCCCTGTGACAGGCGCTTCCCTGAGACACACAACTGGTTTCCACACGCACCCACCCAATAATGACTTCAGTATTCTTGAATTTCAGTAAAGAGAGCTGGGAGACAATGGTGAGACATGACCTACTGTGCAATAAAGAAGCTCTGTTGGGAGCTGGGGCAAAGGCCAGGGTACGAAGGAAATGACTTCTTGCTCCTTCCAATATTGAAAAGATACTCCAGCAAGCACAAGGACGGCGTGAAAGGAGGAGACAGGAAAGCCTGTGTTTAGCACTGGAGGCACTGAGGGTTCTCTGAAGGTTTCCTTCTCAAATTTATTTCACAGTTTACACTCAAACCATTGGAATCCCAGTGTTCTCAGCAGCGCACAATAAACAGACTTGGCTATTTCAGTGACATCCTACAACCAGCTTTAAGGGCCCCCAAATGAATTAGTGGAGAGAAGGAGTTAACATGTTCCTGAGCCAGAAAGAGAAAAGAGGTCAATATTGTTGGCTCAAGAACTTAATAATGCATAGAGCTGCTACTCCGGCCCAGGGCCCTGCCCACTCTCCTATCTAGTTAGCTCCATCTTTGACCTACTTCCTCTGCTCCTTCACGGCAGATACAAACTGCTGGATTCATGTTGTCTTTTTCTCTCTCTCTCTTTCTTTTTGTTGTTTTCTATTGTTTTCATTGGGGGTGAGGGGGACAGCAGTCTTTCCTTTCAATCCCTGATTTCCTAATTATTTCTTCTAGCAAGTAGAGTTTTCTAAACTGACAGTATATACAAGCATCATTTTTTATTCCGTTTCTGTACTATCTGGTGATCTGTAGCTCTGGTGTCATGCTTTCAGTTAACCTCTTATAAATTAATAGCTTTATTTTTCTCTCAGAGGAACACATTCAGTGTTCACCGGAAACAAGCTTCCTATAAAGTCTATCTGAAAATAGTTTTATGCTTCGGATCCCTGGAAATTTCTGTTCCACAGTGGCTATACTTTAATTCAGACATCTGAGGAATGAAGGCCTTCTGAAAACACTTGTTAAAGACAATGGGAGCCAGATAAGGGGAAAAGTCTAAGGATGGACATTAGTGGATGATGGTGTTTAACAAAGAGCATCTGTCCCAGACAGCTCCGGTTCATCCCAGATAACCAAGCCTAGGCACTCGGTGTCTGTTTCAGCAGAGACTAACAACACTGGACTTGAATAGAACTCCTTCACCAGAAAACTGCCAGCAGAGACAGGGCCAAAGCCCAGGGCCCCAAGCAGCAAGCTCTCTGCACAAGGTCATGATCCACCCAGACGTCTGGGAGGACCCGGCACACACACGTCTTACATTTTCTCAACACTCAGCTCAAGCTCATCGTGGGAGGCCCTCTCAATTCCAGAGCACGCTTACTTGTGTCATCTTATTTCTCAGGACATCTAGCAGCTGTTGGAAATGCACGCACCTCCCCATACACAAAAGACGCAGCGTGTGAAGGATGATCCTTTTGCGTTCTGTCCTTACCTCTTCGCGCGCGTCCCTGAAGGATGAATTTAAAGTTCCTCCTCTCCTAGAAGGGGAAGCTTTGGTGGTGTCTTCCTGCTGCCCAAAGAGTTCCTCAATGGTCTTCGTATCGATCTGGTAGTGATGCTGCTGCCTGGCTGCCAAGGTCCAGATGTTGGTTTTGCCCCGAACTTGCTCCTCGGGGATGGTTTTCCAAAAAAAGCTTCTCATCCGCTTTTTCTTACCAAGGTGGCTGTAGCCGTTCATGTGAGAAGTTGGGGGTAGTCCTGGTGGGGGAGGTGGGACAGGAGGCCCCCCAGGTGGTGGAGGGGGGGGCAGGGGTGGAGGAGGAGAGGAAGAACACCCTTCCCCTGAATTCGGACATGGCAGAGGCGGAGGGGGTGGAAGAGAAGCTGGAGGAGTCTGCCCAATCATGAATCCAGCTGCTGTGGCGATATTCCCATTTTCCTTATCGCCGACCAAGGAGACACAATTCATAACATGCATAGTACTGCTGCCTTCCAAGGAGATAATTTCTCAACCTTGGAGAAGCAGACACAAACACCAAACTTGTGTGGTACTTTTTCACCCACTATCTGTCACCAGAAGAAAGGACAACCATGCTGCATGACTTCTTCCAAACCTACCAAGATAAAACAGGTGCAGATCAGTATAGGCGAACCGGTTCACACCAGCCTTTCCCTTCACAGGCCGGGGTCAGTCCTCCCATGTCAGCTGTATATGGAGACCAATGAGGGCAACACATCCCAAATGGCACGAGAAGGAACCAGGACGTTTCCAAACCAAATTTTACTACCCGCAAATGCTGCCAAGCAACAGCAATAAATCCAATCTGGAAACCTTCCATTAATCAATAAAGCGCATGCATGTGGAGAGCCCGCCATGGGTTCAGCAAGTATTGCTCACTTTATGAATGAACTACCTGTTCACCAACTGGTTCATTCTCTTTGGGCAATGGATACCCAAGTCCTAGGGAGACTGCTCAAACTGCTGAAGCAGTAGGCATTAGTGACCCTGCCCTTTTCCAGTATGGACATGTCTCGCACAAACCAGTAGGTCAAAAGGCATCTTCCACCTTGTACGGTATAGGCAGGGCATTAGGAGATGACAAAATAATGACCTAGCTCACTTCCCTGGAGAGCCACCCTGTTCCTGCCCCACTTGCAGATGTGGCTTCCTCCCAAATAGAGACAAGAATGGCAGACATGAAAATGAAAGGTTCCAGCTCTCAATCAAGCTTTACGGCTTACAGTTTTAGACAAGTCAATTTGCCTCTAGACTTCAGTTTTCTCATTTGTAAGATCAGGAGGAGACATTGAACGACCTCTGTCATCCCTTCTGATGCCATCATTTGGAGTCTAGTTAAGCCACTCCTTAGAAGCTGTCTGTCACCTACATCTCTCCTTCTTTTAGCAAAGAAGAGACACACAAAGAGACATGCTGCCCATGTCACATCTTCCCTTATCCACACAGTCACCAACTTATTTTGGTGGCTTGTACTTTTATGGAATGTTTGTTTTTGATGCTGGGTTGTTACTGACGTGATAGGAAACAGGGGTCCAAACAACTACATTTCTTCAGATAGGAGGACAGGCACATGGAGGTGTGAAGGAAGGGATCCTGTGTGGGCTATGGAGTGAGCACCCCGACTAGGTGGGAGTGTGAAAGGGAACTGTTTCCTCCGGGTCACAAAAGGCATAGGTAGGAGCTTTTGACATTGGACTTGTGGGTGTATTTTTCTATTTACAGCATCATACTTAGAAACCAAGATGGTCAAATAATCCTGGATTACACAGGAGTAAACTGTCTGATATCACTAATTCAGATATTATGAAATACTTTAACTGAACACATATCAAAGGCAGGATTGCCTTGGGAATAAGAGCAGAGATTCTAGAAATAGATGCTTTTTCTCAGAACCCAGTTCTGTTGCTTCCTAGATGTGCAGTCTGAGCAGAGACAGGTATGCTTTTCATCTACGTCAGCATTCTCCTCCACAATATGAAGATATACTTGTTTTATTGGTTTGAATAAGAATAAATGAGCAGGACAACCCCCTCAAGTCCCCTTCCGCTCTGTCCTCTCAATAAATCCTGTTTTTTCAACTTGCGAAAAGAAAAAAAAAGAATGAATGAGTTAATACATGCACAGTCCTCACGAAGATGCCTGGTACATTGCTAGCTGTTACTAATAACAATAACAAACTGGTATCATATGTGCATATGATTTCCCTTTATTTTCACAGGCATTGTATTTCCTTTAAAATATGTACTGGGTGTCTAGATAAAATGCCAAGTTCCCCCTGGCTGTTAGAAACATACTCTCAATATTTCCATTCTTTGCTATTGGAAGTTTGTGGATTGTGAGATTTGTCCTTTTCCAATGTTGAGTGATTATATAATAAATTGTCTCTATATAATCAAAACAAATATTTTTATGAAACATGAGTATTTGAGCTCTGAAAATTGCCTAAATATGGTTTGAAAATAGCATTTCCAACTATTAATGGGACTTTTTAAAACCTTTTTTTAAGTGCATAATGCAGTTGCATTGAATGTTCACCATGCTGTGCAGCTATCACTACTGGATAATTTCTGGATAAGTAAAATTGAAAATTTTTATCCAAGCTGACTTACAGCTCCCTTGAGATGCAACTGGCTTTTAGAAGGAGTTTTCATAATTATCATTAGGGGCATAACTAGGCTGTTTTCATAGTTGGCACCCCTAGAGCAAATGACTCACTGTCAATTACAGTTTATAGTTATATTTGAACTCTTCTTTTTCAAGACTGTACAGGTAATTTTGGCAGTTTATCCTTACGTATTTAAAAATACTTCTGTACATAAAATATCTCATGTATAGAAGAGTTGCTAATCCTCCAATTCACCTTCAATTTCAGATATGCTGACTTGTTTGTGCATTATCCTTCTTAAGAACAGTGATAAGCTCAAAAAGTCTCCAACCTAGAAAGCAATAACTCTTGCAGTGTTGTATATGTACAGATCTGCCCTTAAATCTCACAAAGCAAACTAATAAAGACTGAGAGAGACTTAAACATTCAAAGGTTGAGCAACACCACTGTCCCCTAACACCGGAAGGTTGCACACCTTTTTGAGTATTGTGCTTTGCACAGAGGAAATACCAGATACAAGTTTGTCAAAGTAAAAAGTGACATGCGTTAGCTATGCATTGGCATCATTCTAACCTCTGCCCCAGAAAGAATGTTATCTTTGAAAGTTAAAGGAACAAAAGAAAAATGTACAACATTGTCCGTGGTATGTCATCTGGTTAATTTTTTCCCAGGGTAACAAACAAGGATTCTAGCCCCCACAGTGTCTAGGGAATCCATTCACCAGCAATGATTAGCTAAGACATTAATGCTTTTACTACTCTTACTTCAATAGGGCTCCCCAGGGCCAGGATTTCCAGCGTCAAAGAGATGATAGGAAAAGGAGAATGCAGACAGAAATCAAACCCTTTCCCTCCGTCACAGAAGGAACTGGAATACAGGATGTACAAAGAACATTCGATTTACTACACTACTGTCCACGGTAAAGATGCAAACTCACACTCTCCAGTGCACCAGGAGAACGCAGGTGATGTCGCTGCCTTAACAGACAATACTCGGCTAACAGGGGATACTCACTGCCTGTTTCCCACAGCTGGAAATTGCCAGCAGAGACAATGGGATTAGCCCCGGCTCTGTCTGGAAAATGTCAAGTGTCCCATCCATCTCCCCGGTGCAGTCAGAGACAGGCTTGTATTGAACATCTCACCTATAGGCTGGAGTCCTGGCTCCAGGGAGGACAGCTGCTGAGGCTCACAAATGCCCAGCACTGGGTAAAATGTGGAGCTGTCACGGCTGGGCTCTGAAGATGATGCCGCTGCAAGTCCCTGACCGCTAACCATGATCCATCAGAGGTGTGTGTGAATGATGGGCCCTCCCAGGGAGGTTGCAGCTCAACTGAGTACCTTTTAAGCATGTGCAATTTCAATAAGGAGATGCTGTGATCCCGTTCTTAACCTTAAGTTAACTGATAAGAACAAGTCTTAGAATGAGAATGTTCACAAGGGTCTTCAGAGCAGCCACCTCCCTTACCCCCCATCCCCCCTCTCCTGAACTCTCTTACCTAAAGAGCCCACACTACTCAGCCCTTGATGTTAGAAACATCCCTGAAGTTCTATTCTTTTGAAGGGAGTGGGCGGGAGAGAAAAAGACAGGGGGGTGGGTATGTCAGGTTTCATCTCAGTGTATTTAAGAGGAAAGCCTTCTCCTTGATGTCAGCTTGTGGCTCTTCCTGAAAGAGGGCCAGTGGGGCCTTGTTGCTCAGCTGGGCACTCACTCCCTTGGTCAACAATAATCAAAAGTAGCACCAAGAAAAACCTGCCGGAAAACCTTTCCTCTTGACTCCCAGCATGTGTCACAGGTGAGGTGGGGGCAGGAAGGGCCCTCGCGGGACTGATGAGGAACAGGGCAGAGCCAGCCCGGCTTGGAGAGAAGAGGTAGAGGAACACAGCCCTATTGAATCTGGGGGAGAAGAAAGGGCGAGGAAAGTCCGGGCGATTCTAAACTTTAGCATTTTTGCTCTCACTCCACTAACTCAAGAGGCACCTCCGCCACCACCCATCTCTCCAAATCTTCCTTGATCATCAAACACAGAACGTCAATCAGGACAACCACACAGTTGGCCCCAAGCCTTAAGGTCCAGTCTCCACCTGGGCTCTCTCCGCAAAACAAACAACAACAAAGCGCAGGACAACGCTTTCCCAGGCCGCTTCATGCGGGACACAACGTCAACATTCACAGACGCCCTGGGCGCAACCCCGGGAGCAGAGAACGCCTGGTTTTGAATGTATATTTCCAGTGTGTCTCACTGTCCCCAAACTAGGGGGGAAAAGCACACGACCGCCCAAGGATGCTCCAGAGAGAGAGAAGGACGTGCTGGCCACTCACTCCGGGAAGGCAACGGAGTGTCAGCAGACGGGGTCACAGACGGCCGCACACTAGGGGTCGTTTCTGTGCAAACAGATCTGTGAAGATGGACCAGTAAAGACCTGAGGAAATACAGCGTGGGGGCCACCAGGGACACGATTTCCTTCAAGTAAGTCAGAGCACATAGCTTACGAGGCCTCAGCATGGGTGGGCGCCCCATAGTCCCCTTCCGTCCGTAGCCCTGCGCCCCGCCCGAGCCACTCGCCGAAACGCCTCGATGCTGCCGCCCCTCGCGAGTCCCCAGCCGGCGCCGCCCCCCGGCCGCGCGCCCGAGTCCCGGGGAGCCGCGTCGGGGGCGCAGGAGGGACGCGCGCGGGCGGTGCCGCGGGCCTCTGGGCGTCCTTATCTGCGCCGAGCTGGGGCGCGAGGCGACGGAGATAGACGCCCACGCGCCGCGCAGGCTCGGCGGTGGTCGCGCGGGGAAAGCGGGACCCGAGCCCTCGCGGGGAGAAGGGGCTGGTCCCTCGACCCCCCGGAGCGCCGAACGTCCCCCCTCCTGAGGCCAGACCAAGAGCGATCGCGGCGCCTGCTCGCCCCTCCCTGGTCCCCTCAAGTCGCAGCGGACCGGGGTCGCTCGGCCCCGCCCCTTCGCCCCTCCGGTCCTGCGCCCCCCAAGCCGCGCCGTCCCGGGGGCCGCCGCGCTAGGCGCTCAGAAGTGGGGGAGGGGGTGTCTGTGTGATGGAAGCGAAAGGGGGCGTGTTTTCCGGTTCTCGGGCGCCCGGTCTGCTGCGGCCGCCAGCGCGCGCTCTGTCCCTCCTCCAACCTCCGCGGCGACACCTCCCCGCGTCCCCGTCGGGGTCGCGGGCGCGGGCTGGAGGGGAAGCTCACGGCCGCACTGCGGCTCCACCGACAGGGAGCCGGGAAGAGCCGGCGAGGGAAATGCAACCGGGAGACCCCTGGCGTCTGAAATGGGGTCGCGGGGATAAAGGCAGAGCCCGCTGTCCAGGAGCCGGGGAACCGCGGGGCCTAGGGGTGACCCGCCGGCTCACCCGCCTCCCCCACCCCACTCTCCGCAGGCGCGGACGCAACTTCTAGCCCGAACTTCGCCCGGCGGGAACAAGTGTGCGACGCCAGGGCCGGCAGGTCCTCCTGCCGCGTCGCCGCCCGAGTCGCCGCCCGAGTCCCCGCCGACCCGCACCCACCGTGCCAGGGGCCGGTCGTGGCTCCCCGTCGCGGGGGCTGAGCGCAGCTGTGCGTTCAGTGCGGGACCCTGCCCTCCCCCGGGGACCGCGATGAAGTCCGGAAGGCTGGTCTGAAAGTATTAGCCGAAGCTCAGCCAACCCGCCTCTGTCCAACCCCGAGCAGCCGGTGATGGAGCTCGGTGTCCAGACCCGTGCGCCGCCGCCTGTGGGGGCCGATCGCTGCTGCCCTCTGCGGCCGAAGGGCGGCCGCCAAAGTCACCGGGAGGATGTGGAGGAGCTCGATCCTCCAACCCCACCTTCCCAGTGAGCTCGAAGGAAGCCGAGCCCCGGCGCGCACAGGACGCTCTTCCCCGCGCCGCAGCCCGGGTCCTGGCCGACACTCCACCCGGGCCTCCCGAGCCAGCCGCCCCGGGTTCCCGCGCCCCAGCGCCGCCGCCGCCCGGTCTCGCTCACCCGCTCGCGCCGCAGCCTCTGCCGCTGTGTGTCGGCGCCGCCTCCTCCCGGCCACTGCAGGCTCCGCCGCCGGGACCGCGAGGGGGCGGGGCGGGGCGGGGCGCGGCCTCAGGTAACAAGGCTGAGGACCCCGCGGCTCCTCCCGCGGCCGCGGAGGGCAGCACGCCCTTTGCTCCGCCCCCTCCCCACCGCGGGCCCCCGAGTTCGCCACCTGCGCTGGGTCCCCGGGGGCCGGGAAGTCGCCGCGGGACTAGCTGCTCCCCGCACCCGAAGGCCACCGAGAGAAGTAGGGGGGCAGGAGACCGAGATGGGGGCTGTCGAGGAGAGCCAGGTGTCCTCGAGGACCCGGCGCGGTGGGGCCGCCACCCTGGCTTCTGCACCGGCCAGTGCCTTCCACAAAGGAGACTTTGCGGCAGCCTCCCGGACACCCTCTCCGCGCACACGCGCGCACACCGCACACACATGCACACACTCCTGTGCACACACACACTCCGCCCATACACGCCCTGATGCGCGGCAGGCCACCCTCTGCCCCACACTGAGCTCTCAGTGGAGAACCAGGCAGCGCTTGGGCGAACCTTCCCAGTCCCTGCAGCCGAATTTTGGCCGGCTAGTCTCCCAAAGGTCAGCTCCTCCCTGGGGCCTGCCAACCTGTAAGTTTGTTACCATCTTTTTTTCTCTCGCTCTCTCAATCTCAATGAGATGGTTACAGGAACCTTTCGGTTGTATTAAAGCGGGAAAGAAAAGTTCATTGAGCGGATGCTGTGAGAGTCAATTTAATCGCATCTTTTTTTCAGAGTGACTTGAGACGCCAGGCAGTGAGAGGCGAGAAAACGTATCCCGGACAAACCAGCTGATCGCAAATACCGGCGGGCGGGGAGGAGCCCTTGGTGGAGATGAAGTCATCATTACCTTTGACTTGGTGATCCCAGATAACAGACCAGGGCTTTTCCAGCCTCTGGTGCCTGGAGACTTCCGCCTCCCTCACCCTGGTCCTCAGTCTGTAGACTCACTGAACAGAATTCCTGGCCTCCACATGCAGGCGTTGGTTAGAAAAAGAGGAACTGTTCGTGTAAACAAACCAACCAACAAAAACAAAAAACCGAGTCTGCCAACAGCCAATTTCTTAGCTATTGATCGGGCTTATACTCACCATGAAGAGAAATGGATCAGATTATGAACACAGAAAAACTCAAGGAATTAGAAAGTGTAATCAAGAGAAAGTGTTATGCTCGGGAAGCCTTTCTTTCTTTCTTTTTCTTTCTTTCTTTTTTTCTGTCGTCCAGGCTGCAGTGCAGTGGTGCCATCATACTTCACTGTAGCCTCAAACTCCTGGGCTCAGGCGGTCCTCCTGTCCCAGCCTCTTGAATAGCTAGGACTACAGGCATGACACCACCACACTAATTTTTGTTTTTTTTGTATAAAGTTGGAATCTCACTGTGTTGCCCAGGCTGGTAATATTCCAAAGGAATATTGACTAACACAAATGAAATTACACGGATCAAAAGCGAGAAGATTGGCATTCTCTTCTTTTCTCTATCAGCTTTGTAGACGATGAGTTCACACCTCCCTGCATACTCCCCACTGCTCAAATCCCATGACCATAGGCCTCTCCCACACTGTACTGAGCATGCCCTCTAAAATCAGTCATTTTTGGAGGGGTCAAGTCTGATGACCCAACCTCAGCCTCTCATGCCTTTGATCCCTCTATAGGGGCCTGGCCTCAGGCCTTCTCTCTGCTTCTCTGGCCTCTTTGCTGACCCTTCTTTTCCTTTGAGGATAATAACAAGGTTCTGCCAACTCTTGATCTCCTCTGATCCCATGGGTATTGCCTTCTGACTCCAACCTAGACCCTTCCACATGTTGTGGGGGCCTGAAGTTTATATGACTTGTGAAGGAGCTTTTTTTTTTTTTTGAGTTGGAGTCTCACTCTGTCACCCAGGCTGGAGTGCAGTGGCACGCTCATGGCTACTGCAGCCTCGACGTGCTGGGCTCAGGCGATCCTTCTGCCTCAGCCTTCCAAGTAGTTGGAACCACATGCATGTGCCACCATGCCCGGCTAATTTTTTTCTTTATTGTAGAAATGAGGTCTTGCCATGTTGCTCAGGCTGGTCTCAAACCCCTGAGCTCAGACAGTCCTCTCGCCTTAGCCTCCCAAAGTACTTGGATTACAATTGAGCCACTGTGCCTGGCCAATGAGGGAGCTTTTTTTTTTTTCTTTTTTTTGAGTTGGAGTCTCACTCTGTCGCCCAGACTGGAGTGCAGTGGCCGCTCCCGGCCACCACAGCCTCGACCTGCTGGGCTCCGGCGATCCTTCCGCCTCAGCCTTCCAAGTAGCTGGAACTACAGGCGCGCGCTAGCACGCCCGACTAATTTTTTGATTTATTGTAGAGATGAGGTCTCGCTTGCCCAGGTGGGTCTTGAACCCGCGGGCTCAGGCAATCCACTCACCTCAGCCTCCCAAAGGCGCGGGATTACAGGCTGAGCCACCGAGCCCGGCTTCTCCAGCTGTTTTCAACAGCCCTTCTTAGAAGCCTGGAACACTTCTACAGATGACCTCTCTGGTAGACCAAGAGCACGGGGTGAGGCATTGACTGTGGCTGTGACAATTTCAATTAATCGTCTAATTAATCATCACGTTCCATTAACTGTCTTAATGTACTTGAATCTATCTACATTGTCTCTTCTCTTTTGATAGTAAGTTAGTTCAAACTCACATTAGTCTCTGGCTGGACCACTACACAACTATCTGTGGCCAGTATGAACCACAACCTAAACACTGGTCTACAGGTATTGACACATTTACCTATTTTTTTAAATCAAATGTATTTGACTTTGAGCATTCATTTGACTAAGGTCATGGGGGAAAAGAACATCACAGTTTTTATGAGGACGCCCTCATCTTTCAGGGCCACAGGTAAATCCAAGAGTCTTACATGGGACCCAGAAAATGGAGACTGGTCCTTGAATTCCAGTCAATCATAAAAGGTTCTGATTTACTCAAGGTAAAGATCACAGGGATTCCTTCGAGTCTGGAAGTGTTGTGGAGTCATCACTGTAGCCTGGATACACTTCAGTTCATTTGGGATCTACTCATCAGATATATAACAGTCAACCCTCTGGGCATGTGTCAAGTGTTCAGACTGCTGCTCCTGGGCAGGAGTAAGTGCTTGCACTTTTCTTTTCTTTTAATTTTCTAGGAAATATTTCTTTTTCCTCTTCTATTCTCATTAAAAAACATATTCTCTCCCTGCTTAGTGATTTCAGAAACACAGTATAATCTCTTCAAGAACTCTGAATTTAGAAAAACACAAATCAGAGAAGGCACCATCTGGTTTTAGCTCTTTAAAGGCCTCCCCTGAAGCAAGTAGGTGAAAATGGGTCTGCTACATTAATGGATATGAAGAGAGGGAGATGCCAAAAGAAAAAATGCAGCAAACTGTAACATTCTAATGCTAATCTTTCTATACTTATAACGGATCTCCTTATTTGTGTTTGGAATCCTTCAATTGGTTTCTCTGTACAACAGGCCAGCAGAGTTTTTAAAACTCAAATGTTCTTTGTCGAAAATTCTTTGACTCTGCAAAGCCTTACAGCTAAAGTACTTAAAAAGACATAAAAGTGTTTTTGGGATGAGAACTCCACTTTCCTTTCTTTTTAAATCTTCTCTACTATTACCACTGTCCACAAACTCTCTGCTATAGATAATCCGAATTACAGTCCTCCCTTGGTATCTGTGAGGGATTGATTTCGGGACCTCTAGAGGATACTGAAACCCATAGATACTCAAGTTCCTTACGTAAAACAGCATAGTATTTGCATACAACCTATACACATCCTTCTGTATACTTTAAGTCTTCTCTAGATCACTTACAATACCTAATGAAGTGTAAACGCTATGCAAATAGTAGTTATACAGTATTGTTTAGGGACTAACAACAAGGAAAAAAAGACTGCATGTTTAGTGCAGATGCAGTTTTTTTTCCCCGTGTTTCCTTTTTTCTTTTTCTTTCTTTTCTTTTCTTTTCTTTTTTTTTTTTTTTTTTTTTTGAGTCAGAGTCTTTTTCTGTTACCCAAGCTGGAGTGGAGCGGCATGCTCAGGGCCACCGCAGCCTCGAACTGCTGGACTCAGGCGATCCTTCCACTTCAGCCTTCCAAGTAACTGGAACTATGGTGTGCACCACCATGCCCAGCTAATTTATCTATTGATTGATTGATTGATTGATTGATTGTAGAGATGAGGGCTCACCGTGTTGCCCAGGCTGGTCTCGAACCCATGAGCTCAGGCAATCCTCTCGTCTCTGCCTCCCAAAGTGCTGGTATCACAGGCGTGAGCCAAATATTTTCGGTTCATGATGAGTTGAATCTACAGACACAGAACCCACAGATCCGGAAGGCCCGCAGGACTTTCTCTGTGGAGGCTGCTTCTCTTCTCACTCTGACTTAGTCCATCAGGGTGCAGTGTAGGTGTCCCTCTCTCTGGGAAGCATTTTCTGGCTTTACCCTGTTCCCAGCTCTAGCCCCAGATGACACCTTTATCATATAACCCCACAGTCTCTAAAGCGCATCTTTACCTACTGTATTAGACTTTTTTTTTTATCTCGTCTGACTCCCTTGGGCACTCTTAGGTTAGGAAGTATTTTTTTTTTATCTTAGAATGCTCATCTTTTAATATTTTGAAACGTCTTATATAATGAAAAGAGAGTATCAGAAACAATTCTGTTAAAGTAATAAAAACTATAAATTATGTGTGAAACTTTGTTTTATCCCTTAGCTAAATAAATCCTATCAAGATAAGTATAGTTTGAGTACAAATACTGTTTTTATATAGCTCCACCTATCCAGGTTTCAGCTAATATTCAATAAATGTCGATTTTTAAAAAATAAATGGTTTTATGTAGAGAACATAATCATAAGTCTTTGCAATTTATAGAATTGGAATATTGCAGTGATGCTGGATTCTTGAAGCCCCATCATGCCCACAATTCACCTTATGCTTACCTATTGTGATCTACACCCTTGCTGGAGTTGGCTCAATGAAAATTTGCACCTGGCTAGAAGGCAGCCACCCAGAAGCTGACTGCCAGCCATGACATGTCCCAATGTGGCAGCTCTGCTGAAAAGGCCTGCCCTGTGTCACATGACAGATGATCCAGTCAGATTCACTCCTGGAAATTTTAAGAACCATTCAAGGTCTAGGTGAATCAGAGCAGAGTGAGGATCCCACTGAATCCTCAAAATGTCAGAGCACTAATTGAGAGAACACCACATCAGATTACCAGAGTTCCTGAGGTCTCTAGGGCTGCTTCTGTGACCTGAACACTCAGGATGCCCAGCTGTGCAACTGTGGAGTCTACTTCCTGGTGTTTCTTATCTTCCAAATTTCTTTAAACTTCCTATCATTGAACCAAACCTGGCTTTATTCCCCACACTCCAAAAGCACTCAATGAGTATTTGAGTACAAAGTCCACATGATCAGGGACTTTATTCCTCTCATTTACCAACTTCTTCTCATTTACCTGATTTACCAACTTCTGGGTGGCTGCCTTCTAGCCAGGTGCCAATTTTTGTTGAGCCAACTCTAACAAGGGTGCAGACTACAACAGGTAAAGCATAAGGTGAATTGTGAGCATAAAGGGGTTTCAACAATGCAGTATCACTGCAATATTCCAATTCTATAAATTACAAAGACTCATGATTATGTTGACTAAGTAATCCAGTATCTAGATCAGTGTCTGCTACACAGAAATCTTAAGTATTTGACTTAAATATTTTTCAAGGAATAACTAACACATTAATTTGGTTAATTTACTATTGAGAACACAATCCTATTAGGCTGAACTCTGGGGTCTCACTACCTCTGTTTAAATAGGAGCTTCTCCACTTACTGGGCATGTGATTTGACTCCTTCCCTTTGAAGTTTAGTTTCCTAACCTGTAAAATAAGAACTCTAGTTGGTATAGTTTGAATATGGTTTGTTCCAGCCAAGACTCATGTTGATATTTGATTCCCGGTGTGGTGGTGTTAGGAGGTGAGGCTTAGTGTAAGTGTTTGGGTCATGGGGGTGGATCCCTCGTTATTAGATTAATGCCCTAGGGAAGGAGTGAGTTCTTATTCTTTTGGGAATGGATTGATTCCTGCAGGAGCAGGTTGTTAAAGAGTCTGGCTTCCTCGGTGTCTCTCTCTTCCTTTCTCTCTCACTATGTGAACTCTTTGCACAGGCCCACTTTTTCCGCTTTCTAAGCATTCCAAGGCCTTCACCTAATGCAGCTGCACAATTGTGCACCTTTCAGCCACCAGGATTGTGAGCCAAATAAACATCTTTTCTGTATCAATGACGCAGTCACAGATATTCTGTTAGAACAATATTAAACAAACTAAGGCACTAATGTTACCTATCTCATAGGCTTGCTTTAAAAACTAGGATGAGAAAATATGCATAGTATACTGCCTGACTCGTAGTAAAAACTCAATAAATGGAGTTATCATATTATAATTCAAGACTAGTTTTTCTTCAGGTAGAGTTACCTTGGATAAAGTCATCTTCATAGAGATGAGGACTAGAAGTCTGCAATGTAAAAATAAATAAATAAATAAATAAATAAAAAGACCAGAAATCAGAAGTCCTGGGTTTTAATCCTTGTATCTCCATTGAGCTCTGTGAATTTGGATAGATGAGTTAAGTTTTGGGTTCAGTGTTAAAATTTGTTAAACAGAAGATTTGGGTATAGAAATTTTGTAAGCTCAAGTTCAACTTTAAAATTTCATGATTTCATATAAAAAGAGCAGATTCAACTTAATTCAAAATATTGCTTATTAACAACTGTGATTAAAATGTTGTTTGGAGATGATGATTAAGTGTGGTTTGAAGATTTGTTTTATTCATGCACATAATTACCAGGATGGTGAAGAGGCATATAAACAAAGAACCATTTATATTAATTAAATCACCATATAATAACTAAATTATTTCCATGTTCAATGTTCATAGAAGATGTGCAATAAATATTAACTGAATGAATGATTTGGTGTCTTAAATAGACTTGATTGACCAATAAATAACAATTAAATCTACTTAAGTAATTGAATTAGATGCAGCTTAATTTGGGCAAAAAACAAGAGATATATTTGCCAATGTAAGTGGCTTTTAAAACAATTTTTAAGACATCTCATCATCCAGGTGGGCAAGAGATAACGCTTTGTTTAAAATGAAGCTAATTTTGACAGCAAGTATGAATTACGTTTGTCAAAAGGACAAATGAATCCAACTGGGGGTGTCCCTACTTGGAGGAGTAGATAGTTTTCAGAGTCTTAGTCTCTGGGAGGAGATTCCTTTAGCTATTAGTGAGCAGCCCACATCTTTTGCCAAGGCATTTATTGATCTGGTTTACATGATGTTCTCTGGGCCCTGGCTCTTCAACTTTTACGCATGCTTGAGGAAGGAAGCTCTTTGCAAAGCGAGGGAACCCGGCAGCCATTTCCCTCTGAGTTTTTGCCACTTCCCCACGTAATGCCAGAATGAAGATGTCAGTCTTCTGTTTTCTCAGCCTACAGATTTCTGCCCCCTTGATGGTCTCCAGGAATCTCTTAGAACTCATTCTAGCCGGGCTCGGTGGCTCAGCCTGTAATCCTGCGCCTTGGGAGGCTGAGGTGAGTGGATTGCCTGAGCCTGTGGGTTCGAGACCCGCCTGGGCAGGTGAAACCTCATCTCTACAATAAATAAAAAAAAAAAAAATTGGCCGGGCGTGGTAGTGCGCGCCTGTAATTCCGGCTACTTGGAAGGCTAAGGCGGAAGGATCGCCGGAGCCCAGCAAGTCGAGGCTGCGGTGGCTGGGAGCAGCCACTGCACTTCAGTCTGGGCGACTGAGTGAGACTCCAACTCAAAAAAAAAAAAAAAAAAGAACTCATTCTAATGACTCCCTCAGAGACAACTAGCTTCTCAATTGATCCTAAAAATAATTTCTAATACCCTTTCTGTGACTTCTAATTTTGAAAAACAAAACCCAGGAAGTAAAATAGAAAGTTACTCTTACTTTCACTCTGCCACAACCCTTCCTTTAAGCAAGGGAGCACCCAGCACCCTATCTGCCAAAAAGGAAGAAGGGAAACGCTGGAAGACAAACACAAATAAGTACAGTAAGTCCTCTACATAAGAACAAGTTCTGTTCCTAGAGCGCATTAGTAAGTTCAATTTGTTCTAAGACCAACAAAGTTAGCCTAGGTACCCAACTAACACAATCAGTTGTACAGAACTGGACAATAAAAGGTTGATAATACTTTTCACATATATAATACGTAACAAACAAATACAAAAAAAAACCATTTTAAATCTTACAGTATAGTACCTTAAGGAGTACAGTAGTACAGTATGGCACAACAGCTGCTGTACAGGGCCTGGTATCCAGTGAAGAGGCAGAAAGAGTTCCTGGTGGGGGAGAAAGAGGAGAGGGGAGATGCTAGAACTGGAGGACCATCAACAATAGAAGACAGGGCAAGCTGCGATTTCACTCATGCCTGATGTTGATGGCACAGGTTCTGGTTCCTTGCTGGATTCAATTCCATCCATCCTCTTGAAAAAAATGATCAGTGATGTCTGAGTAGTAGCCCTTTTTATCTCAATATAGATGCATGGTAGCACTGGGTGGCATTCCGAATGGCTGCTGCAATCTGCGAGTACTGATCTATGTTTGGGCCCTGTGCTCAAAAACCAGCAGTGCCTCCTCAAATAAAGACAACCCCCTTGCCATTTCCTGTATTGTGAATCTCTTCACTTCTTCAGTGACTTCTTTTTCCTCTTGTCTCTCTTAGTCCTTTCTCTGGGCTTCCAATTGCATCTGGTTTTCATCAGTGAGTCCCTCGTGTTGCACAACAAGGAGTTCAGTGAAGTCATCCTTTTGCAAATCTAGCTCCTGCTTCTTTCTGAAGGTCACAAAGTTGCTGAAGACCTCCTTGGACTCCTCATCACCTTCTCAAATAAACCAAAATCCTGAACAAACTGTGGACAAAGGTTCTTTCCAACCCCATTCATGGTGACAGCTGTAACCTCACGCTAAGCAGTCAATATTTTTTGTGGCTTCGTAGATGTTATAGTACTTCCAAAATTGTCACAAGGTTGTTCCTGATCCGTCACTCGCCTTTACAGCCTGACAAAAAGTGTGACATTAGTATTTCTTGAAAGTTGCTATAAGTCTCTGGTTCATAAGTTGGATGAGTAACATAGTATTTGGTGGCAGATATGCTACTTTGATGTTGGGATGAAAGTCCTCAATGAATTGGAGTGGCCTGGAGCATTGCTGAGCATCAAAAGAACACTGAATGTAATATCCTTCTCCAAGCAATATTTCTCTATCACCAGGAGACAATGGTGGAAAAATCAGTCCTGGAAAATGGCCTGTGTAACCAAGACTTTGGGATTATTCTTTCATACAACAGGAAGAGAGCCCTTGGCTATGTCTTTAAGGGTTTTGGGTTCTCAGAATGATAAACTAAGAGAGGCTTTAGCTTTATATCGCCTGAAGCAATGTCACCAAACAACAGAGTTAGCTTGTCCTTTGCTGCTTTCTAGTCTGGCATCAACTTTTCCTCCTTACTGATGTAACATCAGTCTGGCATCCTCTTCCAGTATAGCCCTGTTTCATCCACATTAAAAACCTACTTGGGTAAATATATAATAATCAATAATTGCTCAAAGTGTTTCAAGAAATTCTCAGGCAGCTACTATATCTGCTCTTGCTGCCTTGTTACGTCGTGAAGGTTGGCTCCAGCCTTGAACAGATGAAACCAGCCATGGCTGGTATTAAGTGATGAGTCCACTGATTCTTCACCGTGTTTCTTCTTCCAGTCTTTGTAAAGACTTTTAGCTTTCTTCTGAATCAGCATCAAGCTGAGTGGGACTTGATGCTGGTGCTGATCTTGCATCCACAAACTGAGAAATTTCTCCATCTCTTCTACCACTTTTCCATGCTTCTTCAATAGTGCTGTTGACATCATTGGCACAGCAGACTTCATGTGGTCCATGATCATGTCTTTGTTCCTTAGAATTCTATCAATGGTTGAGTAATTCATCGTATAAGAACAAACTCCTTCTACCATCTTTTCACCTCACTCTACTCTCAATTATTTTCTTTTTTGTTTCCATTGTTATTCCTTGGTGCTTCTTATCAGTATCTGCTCCACCACTGCTGATTTTACACTTGCTTCCAGACATCCTCGACTTGAAATAAAGATACTGTACTACTGTACCCTATCCAGTACTATATACTGTATGCATACTGTAAAATACACAAAAACACAGCCACTTGTGGAGTATGCACACATGTGATGATGTACATCAGACATGTGAACTAACTTTCATGATTGGACATTCACATCTTTGAAAGTTTGCAACTTGAAGGTTTGTATGTAGGGGACTTACTGTATCTCAAAAAATGTTTCTGTCATACTAGGGCTAGATAGATCTGCTGAGACATTTCCACCATAACCTGTGGTAACATTTGTTCAAGGTTTTTCTCAGAATTTTCTTTCCTTGACTTCATCTTTTTGGAATCATTTTGACTGAAAGCTTTGAAAATGCCTAAGGCCACTGACCAAAATGTATGCAGCCAGGTGTATTTTATTTTAATATTACCGTTTGTTCTTTTATTTACATTACACATGGCACTTACACACCATATATCAATTCATAACTGTGATGACCCTGCAGTATATTGAATGTGAACATTATTAATGATATTTCTAATACTCTTTGTAATAAAATAATCATATAACTAAAATACCACATGACTTCGCACAATCTCAAAGTTGTTAAAATGCAGAAAAGAGACTGGGATATTTAGAGTATAGATCAACCCCCTTCACCTCTGTTATTTATCTTGCCCCAGGGGACCATTGGCTCACTTGCAGGAGAGATTGGATGGTCTAAGCTGTCAAGATATGAGTGACTAAATTTTACTTGACTGGAGAGAAAAGGAAACATCGCCTCTTAGATGCTGAGAGACACAAAGAAAATAAGAGCCAAACAATAGCAATCAGCTGTTGAACTAGGATGTGAAGTTCCTCTTCAAAATATCCATCTTTGTCATCTTTACTCTACCCCACTGGAATTGGCCTGTTATAAGCTTTTTTTATTTTCTAACACCTTGAAGGTCCACATCATGGACGAAAGGCATAAGGAAAACTTTGTAAAGAAGTAAGGTGGATTTTAATTTAAAGCTTAAAGCATAACTACCAAAATCTTAAACTCATGTGGTTGTGTCCCCAGGTTACAGGATCATGTACACATCTGGGGAGGCTTGATTTATATCTGAAGTCTCCCATAGGAAATCCATCATGTTTGTCTTACTTCTGTCAGAAAAGTACTTGGCTTTTAAAAAGAATTAAAAGTTTTAAGATTCTAAGTATTAAATGTGCTTCTCAGTATAAACCATATCTCCAAGCAACTAGAAAAGGTATGAGCACTGGGCATTGTTGTGTATGAATCCCCAGAGGAGGATTCATTCATAGTCTAAGTTGCTTAGAAGGCTGAGGCAGGAGGATAACTTGTACTCAGGAGTTCAAGGCTTAGTATACATGATTGCACTTGTGAACAGCCATTGCGCTCCAGCCTGCACAACATAGTAAGACCTCATCTATCTATCTATCTATCTATCTATCTATCTATCTATCTACACATATTAAATCACCAATCTTAAGCCAAAATGTTTAACATTTGATTAGATTATATGTTAACACAGGCCAGATACTTGTTGCAGCCATTAAACCCACTCTACCCTTTTTTTTTTTTGAGTCGGAGTCTCACTCTGTCACCAGGGCAGTGGCACCCTCACGGCCACTGCAGCCTTGACCTGCTGGGCTCAGGCAATCTTTCTGCCTCAGCCTTCCAAGTAGCTGGAAACACAGACGTGCACCACCACACTCAGCTAACTTTTGGATTTATTGTAGAGACGAGGTCTCACCAAGTTGCCCAGACTGGTCTTGAACTCCTGGACTCAGGCATTCCTCTCGCCTCGGCCTTCCAAAGTGCTGGAATTACAGGTTTGAACCACTGTGCCCAGCCTCACTTTACTGTTTTGTTTCTTACCTCCATCCCCCAGGCTTACCCACATTTTCCACCTAATCTACCTTGAAATCTTTATCATACCTAGCTAGCATATGCCACTCTTTCCTGGATTTTCTGAAGATCATTCTAATCAAGGTTTAAAAAAAAATTATATACACCCACACACATATGGGGAAACCTGGGAGTATAGACATAACATCACATGATCGTGATACACTAAATCTAAACATATATACATAGCATTAAATCAGTGGCTCAGTGGGAATTTAATTGCATGATCCATGTACCTCTTTCACTTTGGATGTAGGAAGAGAATGAGACATCTTTTTGCACTGGATCTTCCTCTAAGGATCCATATCCAGTCTTACACCACTGTCCTGATTCATTTGTTGAACAAATAAATGAATAAACAGAGGCTTAATCACATGATCTAGTGTTTTCTTACTGATTGCTGAGATTATGAAAGAAAAAAGAAATAAAATAAGATATTTCTAACTTAAACAATCAGATTGATCATTGAGGGGGGATTTATTTTTTGTAGTTATGAATCATGCATCAAATAAAATAAAATTCTTAAAGAAGATACCATTCTCATTTTTGTTTAGCTTGAATGAGCCCTGACAATGTTGAACTTTACCTGAGCCCTTTGCTGCTGAAACACAGAAACAGAAATCCTCCTTTTCATTGTATTCTAGAAAAGAACTTATTATAACATTCAAGTTATAATAAGTTATTACAACATTTCAACTTTTGAGTATCCAGGGTGGTAGAAAACTGTATTCAGATGATAATTTATGTGTTGCTTTCTTTGTTGTACTAAGAACTATTTGTACTTTATTCTCTTTTTTTTCTCTGCTATTCCAGAAGGTAGGACCTTTATGTTTTTTTGTCTCAAAGGCTTTTGCATACAACCGTCTTCTTACCTCTTGTGAGAATCCCAAATTAATTACCGTATTCCTGGTAAGGAAACAGAGGAATTTCTCTTTTGGTAGGTCACGGGAACAAGAGAGGGAAAAATGTTTGAGGCTAGACTTTGGGCAATGTTTGGAACTTACATGCATTATTACAGGAACTTGAAGCAATAGCAAGATATCTAGGGGGCACGTATACACTTAGGGAGGCTAGGCCTTAGCTCCTTGCCCTGCCAATATTTCCTTGTCTAATAACAGCATAGAAGTAGGAGGACCACTGAACATCACAGAACCTTGAGGGTCTTTTGTATGGACTGAAATTAGAGTAGTCATTCATGAATGTTTTACTCTGCAGAAACCACTTTAGTAATCTGTAATCTTCTAGAAAGAATGATGTGAAGTTTACCTTCAGAGCAGCAGAAAGCAGGCACGAACTTTCTCTCATGTCTCCATCTGTAGCTGCAAATTTATATCCACTGTTCTTTGTTACCTCCCCCAAGGATGGCAAAGCACTTAACTTTCTATTCTCACCCAAATGTGTGCCTGGTGACCTCTCATCTAAACACTTTGTTCATAAAGTCTCTGAAGCTGGTACTGACTTATCCTTATTACTTCTCTAGGAGATGAAAATTTGTGGTACTTACTTTTTTTTTTTGTTAGAGTCTCAATCTGTTGCCCAGGCTGGAGTGCAATGGCACACTCACGGCCACTGCAGCCTCCACCTACTGGGCTCAGGTGGTCATTCCACTTCAGCCTTCCAAGTAGCTGGAATGACAGGTGCACGCCACTACGCCCTGTTAATTTTTTTTCTTTTTTTTTCTCTTTTAATTTTTATTTAAAATTGTGGGGTACAATTCAGGGCTAAGTATACAAATATTCACCGTGCAGCTACACTTATCGATGAGGTGTGCTCCCCCCTTTCCCAGGCTGATATCGACTACTGCCTATCCCACGATTTTTTTGATGTATTGTAGAGATGAGGTCCCGCCATTTTGCCCAGGCTGGTCTCAAACCCCTGGGCTCAGGCAATCCTCTGGCCTCTGCCTCCCAAAGTGCTGGAATTATAGACATGAGCCACCAAGCCCGACCCTTTTTTTTTCTTTAAAAATTGTCTTCCTTTCATACATTTTCCTCTTTGTTGCCCATCTCCTCGCAGAACAAAGAAGACCAGGAGGTTGAACAATAAAATGTGCTAAATCTCCCACTGGGGCTAACAAATTAAATGCCCATTTAGCAACCTTCACATTGGGATTCTTCAATTCCAACATACAGTTAACATGACTCCAATTATTCTAAATGATAACTGCATTAGGTAAAATTATTTGTGAATGAATACTCTGGCAAACTCTTTCAAAGACAAAAAAAATCCCTTTATTGTTGGGGGAAGCAAATCTCTATGCTCATATAGCAGTTTTAAAGAGATACATCATTGTGCAATAAAACTTTAGATTATCAGACCAACACAGAAAAGCAAAACTAATGATGTTTTTATTAGAATGGTAAAATCCAAGGCCAGCCTGGGTCATCGGTTTCTGAAGTTTACTTCTCACGGCAAGCAACTATACCCCAGGAAAGCTCAGCAGGTGTTGTTCTAGAATGTTGAGAAAAGGATGGTGAGTGCTTGGCAGGTTCTTCTTTGATCTTCATCTCTTCCCTGGGACCAAAGCTCACACCAGTGGGGGATGGAAGACACTAAAGCAGGATCCTTTAGCAACTGGGGCTTTAGAAAGGATTGCAAGGACTGTGGAGAAGCCAAAATCTGCTTTCATTAAAAATCTCTGGTCTCCTTTGAAAATCTTCCTGAGGTTCATATCCAGTCTTTTTTTTTACACCACTATTCTAGATTCATTTGTTGAGCAAATAAATGAGTAACAGAGGCATAATCACATGATCTAGTGTTTTCTTATTGATCAATGAGATTATAAAAGAAAAAAATAAGTAACTTCTAACTTAAACAGTCAGATTGACCACTTAGAGGGAATTCATTTTTTGTAGTTAGGAACCATGCATCAAATAAATAAAATTGTTAAAGAAGATAGCATTTTCATTTTTGCTTAGCTTGAATGAGCCCTGACAATGTTGAACTTTACCTGAGTCCTTTGCTGCTGAAACACAGAAACAGAAATCCTCTATTTATTATGTTCTGGAAAAGTGCTTTTTACAAAGAACTGTCCTTTCTCATAGGACTTAAGAGTCGATAACCCCCTTGTTACCTATGACAAGGCCAGACATGGACCCACCAAATTTCTATATTTTGCCTCAGACATGATTAGCATTACTGTTTGTTCCCACTCACCATCTTGACAAAATGATTACAAACTTAACCAAACTATAGTCTAGCTTTACTCCTTTCTCAAAGCCACCTAATTTGGTCTACCCTTGAGCTTAAGGAAGCACCATGGAACAACCCTCTTTATGACCTCCTCTGAGAATAAGCTGATAGAAACAAAATTTTCTGCTTAATTGTCTAATCATACTACCTGCTCATCCCACTCCTCCAGTCGTGACTTTTCCCAACCTTGTTTACCACCCACTATAAAAGAAAGGCCTTTCTACGTGTCCTTTGAGACTACTCCAGATCTTCCAGTTGGAGCATTCTCCCTATCACTGTGGTCTCTCTTTATTGCAACAACTTCCCTACTTGTATCACAACTGTATCACAATACCCCCTTCCTCTACTGAGATAGTTCCCCTTCCATTACAGTGGCTCCCTTCCTACATGGCAATTAACTTTTTGAATCAAGTCTTTCCTAAGTCTAGATTTTTTTTGTTGTTTGCCAGCTCTGATGGGTCAGCTAAAATTCAAGATTAATCATTTGACTGAAATTTTCAGTGAGTTGAAATTAAACCATGTTTAGTAATTCTATGAACTTTAGCAATAATTTAGGAAAATTGAATTTCTATTGATTGTTATTTCCCTTCAAGCATTCAGAGGGAGGTAGTATTAAAAAGTCTGCACCATTTAAGAGTGCCATAAAAACCTGCTCAAAATCATCTGCCTCCACCTGGATGTTGAATTATTACAAGAATACAGAACAAAGCCATATATTTTAAAGCCTGATTTAATTATTGCCTTTCCCAACTTATTTTTGGACTTTTTTTTTTTTTTTGAGTTGGAGTCTCACTCTGTCACCCAGACTGGAGTGCAATGGCCGCTCCCAGCCACCGCAGCCTCGACCTGCTGGGCTCCGGTGATCCTTCCGCCTCAGCCTTCCAAGTAGCTGGAACTACAGGTGCGCGCTACCACACCCGGCCAGTTTTTTTGATTTATTGTAAAGATAAAGGCTCGCCAAGTTGCCCAAGCAGGTCTC
>CAUYQG010125996.1:0-24678 GCA_963574415.1 Tarsius wallacei | reverse complement strand
AGAAATTGAATGTTCGTTCATTGTTCTAATTCAAGCTCCGACATTTTCACAATGCCACACAAAAGCATGCAACAACAATATTGAATGCCACTCAGCAAGACACTGCCACTTGTCAACACACACACATTTCTGAGACACTTAGCAAGAGTGGGAATGAAATCAGGGATATGTTAGTCCAAGTTTATGGGGATAATGTCATGAAGAAAATGGCCCTGTAATCCCAGCACTTTGGGAGGCCAAGGCGAAGAGGATTGACTGAGCCCAGGGGTTTGAGACCAGTGTGGGTAACTTGGTGAGACCCCTTTGCTACAATAAAAGAAAAAAATTAACTGGACGTGGTAGCATGCACCTGTAGTTCCAGTTACTTGGAAGGCTGAGGCGGAAGGATCACTTGAGCACAGTGGGTCGAGGTTGTGGTGGTCGTGAGCAGCGTGCCACTGCACTTCAGCCTGGGTGACAGAGCGAGACTCCAACTCAAAGAAAGAAAAGAAAATGGCAGTGTACAAATGAATTAAATGTTTTACTGAGAGGAGAGAAAGTATCACTAAATAAGAAAGGTCAGGATGGCCAGTAATGAATAGAATTGACAAGAACATTGCAAAAATTCACTGAATTGAATGTCAAAATCATTGGCTGACTGTGAGAAATATAGCAGACCAAATAAACATTGATAGAAAAACAGCTAGGAAAATCTTAACTGAAAATCTTGGCATAAAAAAAGTGTGTGCAGAAATGGTCCCGAATGTACCAGTTCACATAGCACTGTCTCTAAGGGAGTTTTTAGCCAATAAACAAATAACTGTATTAGAACACCCTCCCTACTCTCACCTGATCTGGCCCCCAATGGCTTTTTTTTTTTTACCAGAAGATAAAGGAAATATTGAAAGGAAGACATTTTGATGACATTCAGGACATCAAGAGTAATGCAACAGTAGCTTCAATGGTCATTTGAGAAAAAGAGATCCAAAATTGCTTTGATGGGTGGACTAGGCACTGGTGTCAGGGCATAGCTTCCTAAGGGGAGTACTTCGATGGTGACCATGGTGATATTCAGCAATGAGGTATGTAGCATTTTTTTCTAGGATGAGTTTGCAAACTTAATTGTCAGACCTCATGCACACAGACATAAAATATATTCATATGTCACATATACATATGTATGCATATATATGAATACATACATATTTCATAAATGTGAACGATATTTAGAGCAGAATTTTATGATTCTGTAAAGTAGGGAAATTTGAAGATACATGAGACAGAAGCAAGATATAGTTGAGTGGCCCCAAGAAACATAAACAACAAGCGATGAAGGCCTCATTTAGCCCCAGGGCCACAGTCTCCTTGGCATCCCAGTGTGCTGTCTGTGGTGCTGAATGTGACTTCGCTTCCAGCCAAGCTTGCACTCCCAAACCCAGAGGAGGTGTTCACACACACAGTTTATGTTTGGCATTTGACTACATCAGCCTGCGTGTTTAATTGCTATTCTGTCATCCATTAAATCATACACATCCCATATGACATGGGATTTCATCAACACTGGAGGATGCAGTCTGGGGAAAGGGCTATGGGAGAAAAAAGGGGGTGGGTTCTTCACACAGAGCCCAGACATGCCAGGCACCTTGCCAGCCAATTTCCACAGGTCCTCTCTTACCATTCCCATGGGCACTCTGAAAGGCAAGTACCAGGATTGTCATTGTTTCGATGCAGTTAGCGAGGTTCAGTGCGTGTTCCAGGGTGCATAGCATGTGACTCAGAATTTGAATTCCACTCTGCCTACATGCCCTTATACACTTGCATGCCTCAGCCACCACCTATAGGATGTATTTCTTCTATCCTCTCCCTCCACCTCCACTGTCATGGTTCTCCTGAGATCAGCAAGGGACAAAACAAAGGCGGGGGTCAGTGTGCCTGGCTGGAAGAACCTTGAGAAGTCACATTCTGTGTGGTTTGCGGGCATCACCTCAAAACAACACGATTTCATGAAGTGCAGAGGTGCTCGGTTCCTTTTTATGTGAAATGGCATTGGCAGCCTCCACCCCACTGAATTACTGTTCTTCAGAGCAAAGATTCATATCCTGTGATAATCAGTGTAACTTTCTCAGGGTAGATGGGATGGCGGCCATTAAAAATGTACTGCTTGGACTCCCAGCTGGGGCCCTTTTCTGGCCCCACCACTTCCTGAGACCAAAGGCTGCACCCTCCCTCAGCCTCCCTTTTCTTCAAAGGTGTCAAATCTGCAAAAGAGCTGAACTCTTTCCACGCTTCACCTTCTGCAGCTCCCTACCTCGATGTTTTGCAGATGTGTCCCCAGTACACACCTTACACGTCTAATCCCTCCTTGGCAACTGCTTCTTAATGGGGCCAAACTAACTCAGACAGGAAGTGCAAACCTGCAGATGAGGGTCCAATGCCAGAAGTGTTTGTCATCAACGCCCCACTCAGCGGCCTCCTCTCTCTCTCTCTCTCTCTCTCTGTGTGTGTGCACGTGTGCACCTTGTATGCTCTGGTACACAGTTCTGATCAACTAGCCCTTGGGAAACCCCTTCTAGATGAGGGTTCTTTTGACATCCATGTTGCAATTATTCTACTCATCACCAACATTCATCTTCCCCACCATGTGACATCCACATCTGGGTTCTCTAACAGGGAAGACTTCTTAGAACTCCCCTCCACTATCTTTGTAACGTCATCTTACCCCTTCCTGCAAAATATTACTCAAAGGGCTCCACTTTCCCGAGTTCAATCTAGCATGTGCTAAACAGTTCCTCACCTGACCGGCTCTGTCTCTTTGAAACACACCTGGACCATATGGCTGGACAGAGAGGACGGAGCCTCCAGGAGCTTAGGGGAAGAAGGAGCCTTGCTTCAGCACTCAGCCCTGAGTGGTGCTCCCCATCTGCCTTCTACCAGAGAGTCCTGCAGTGGGCTCAGTTGGGTTTAAAGTGGCATTTTGTTTGCTTGCATATACTTGGCTGCACACCATGAAACTGCCATTTTTGTAGGTCAAGAACAGCTGAATATCAGGGATTTCTTGTCATTCACTGTGATATCTCCCTTGAAGCTCTTGCTGGAGTCATGAGTTGAGGAAGAGATAGGCATGGCAAAATCTGGGTGTTTGTGAGTCCCTGGCACCAGTACCAGCAAATACCTTTCAAGCCAGTGGTCTCCCTGGCCAGGTTTGCACAGACCTCCTCCAGGAACTGCTGGGAGGGTGAGAACCCCACATTGACTGCATTGCTCACTTCCAATCACTGAGAAGACCGCATGTCTTCTAGAGCAAACGGGCATTTAGGAGACTCCTGAAGACTGTCGTCGCTGTGCCAGAAGGAAAGCAAGCATCAATCCAGAGGAAGGAAGGGAGGAGTGAGGCCAAGGGGAGAGGACTGAAAGCCTCTGTGTGTCCCTCACCCGGGCTCCAATTCATTCTCTCTTCCATCCCAGCAGTCATCATCCCAGTTCTCCAACCTGAATTCCCAGTCTCATCCCTGCCCACCCACTTAGCTACCCATATCAGAAACCTGACAAGTGTCCTTCTCTCTCATCCCCACGTCAGCCCCTCACTGAATTCTAATTTATTTATTTATTATTTTTCTTTAACTTTTAATTTTTTTTATTTTAAAGATGGGGAGTATAATTCAGGGTTAGGTATCCAAATGTTCATTACGCAGGTAGCCTTGTTGATGAGGTATGCAGCCCCCTCCCCCAGCAGATTCCCACGACTGCCCAATCCGCCTCCCCCACACCGTCACCTGGCAGTTTCCAGCTACCGCCAATGCTTTTCTTATAGTATTACGATAATTGTCCAAAGTCCGCTTATGAGTGAGAACATATGATACTCAGTTCTTTGTTTCTGCAATACATCACTCAATATTATAGACTCCAAGTCCATCCAGGTTGTTGTGAAGTTCATGATTTTGTCCTTCTTTATGACTGCATAATATTCCATCATGCATATGTACCACATTTTTTTATCCAGTTCTTTTTTGATGGGCAGTAAGGTTGGTTCCATGGAACCCCTCACTAAATTCTGCCCCGCCTGTCTCTGAGCTGTTTAAGGAATCCATCCTTTATCTCCAATCATGTAGCCTCCACCCTGGGTGAGGTCACCACAGACCCCATCTAAGGTGATAGTGACAGCCACCTGGCCAGCCTCACTACCTCAAATTTCATTCCTCACACCAAAGTCAGAGCAATCTTTAAAATGCAAATCAGCCTACGCCATAGCCACCTTTAAATGCCTTCAGGGTTTCCATAGAGCGAAATCCCAGTTTTGGACCTGAACTGAGGCCCTCCTCCACCCTCACCACCCCACCTGCACAGAAAGATGCCTTCCCGGTGATCTGTGCTCTGCTGCCTCTTGGCCTTTATGATACCCTTGCTTCTCTGCAGTCTACGTTTCCTCCAGGAGACCCCCAGGAGCCTCATGCTCTGCCCGGTCACAGTCCAATTCATCACAGTCCATGATGGCGGCCTATCAGTGTGGGTGCCTCCTCCTTAAAGACATCCTTGGACGCCCTGGCTGTGCACCCCACCCCCGCCACAGCCTTTGCACTCGCAGAAGCTCTTCCACAGGCTGGAGCACAGATGGGTTCTTGTAGATGAATGCTGCTGTCATCACAGGGGCCCCTGGGGGTCTCTGAGATCTGTCACCCTGCCAGTGAGTTCTAGGATGTGGGCCTGGTAGAAACCTCCCCTAGTGTAGCCTTTCCCATGAGGATGAGGTGACTGAGCGGGGATGGGAGGTGGGGTGGGTGTTGTGTTTCCCAGGGAAGGAGGTATAGAAGTAGGTGAAAGGAACAGCAGAGTGTCAGGCTTCAGGCACCTGTCAGAGGAGGGATGTTTAGGGGTCCTGAACTCTACTGGCAGCCTTGAAATTCTAGCGCCTGATGGGGAGGCTAGGGCCAATTATGTGGGCAGAAATGCTTGTTATAAGATTGGATTGCATTCTTCTTTCTTCTCGTCTCATATTGTAGTTGGAATCGATCTTTTACATAGAGTAATAGAATGTATCTATATCTGTTTATCTATCTATATGTACCTGTATCCATCCATCCATCCATCCATCCCTCCATCCATCCCTCCATCCATCTATCCAATCTCATCTATATAGAGAGAAAGGGTAAATCTTAGAGTAGAAAGTACTCCTGTGATGAAGGTTTGTGTCTCCCCACTCCCTGCCCCCATTTCCTGGCTCTGTGACTTTATTCAGCGTTGCACTGTGGGAAGAGTTTGCCCTTCAATTTGGCATAGACACAAGTTCCATCTCTACTCTCAGTGGCTGTGAGACCTTCCTATGTCACTTGAATTCTCTTGCTTGGGGTTCTTCGTGTGTCAAATGAGGGTCCCCGGAACTACTTTGGAGGGCTGCTGTGTTCCTCCCTAACTTCAAAGTGCCTCGATTTGCTTACATGTAAAACTGAGTAGGGGCCTTGGGTGACACCATCACACTTTTATGAACTTGTTCATGTTTCCTGATTGGCTGTAACCTAAACTTCCCAGGGGCAGGGACCACACCAGTCTAGTTCTCTTTCGACAGCCTAGCACCTTGCCGGGCAAAGAGCAGACACTCCTGAATGCTGATCAAATCTTTTTCTATATGTTGATTTATCTCAGACATACTACATTTCCCAGAGGCACAACTCCCTGCATTCCTGGGCTCCAGCACCCCAGGCAGTGGGGGTCTGCTGATGGCCTTCTCTTCTAATTAGCTCCGCATGTCAGGCTGCAAATTGGCAAAACTGTTAGACAAGCAACAACAGAAAAAAAAAGTTTTAATTAGTTCTTCATAAAGATCAGGAAACGTGGTAAAAGAAAAATGCTTGAATCTGCACGTGGTTCTTTGAACTATAATTAGTATGTTGGATTTAAAAGCTATAAAAGCCCATTAGCTCCTGTGTTCACTGCTGAAAAGTTAGATGAAAAAGAGGAGGCTGGGGGAAGGCTGGTGACAATCAACGTTTTCAGTTTAAGGAAACACGGTCTCTACGCCTTAAATGCTTTGGGATTTATCCTTTCATCTGTGCACGTACACATCCAACATATCTGAGAGCCTCCTTGTAGTTGGGGGTTGCACTGCACAACAAGAAGATAGTGTCTGTTCATGGGGCATTCACTTCTAATGAAAGAAACAGGATCCTTCAGGATCAGATGGGATAGGGCACATTCAGGCTGGTGTGGCTATAGACAAGGAAACAAGATCCTTCCGGTCGCAATTTCTAGACAGGTTAGGAGTATGAGTCCAGAACATGCCCAGGTGTTTGGGGAGCAGAGGAGTGACCTGACCCATATCCATCTCAGGCCCACATAGAACTGAAGGACCCCCTGACCCTTCTGGGTCACGGTTTCCTCCATAGAAAATGAGAAGAGGGTCAATTAGGGCTGGATTCCATGATTCTTTGAATTTCTTTATAGGAGATCCTATTTAGGTCATGGGGAGGGGAAGGAAAGGAAAGGAACCTCCCAAAAGCCCAATTCACCTGAATTAAGATGCCTCAAGTCTCATTCACTCTTCCATGGCCAACTGAAGTCCTACGTTCTCTCAGGGTCTTCCCACAAGCTTCCCAACTTCAGGGACTATCCTTCCCAAGTTCTAGTAGTAAATCATAACTGTCATCATAATTACAAACACAAAGATGGTACGTTCTGCATGCCTGCAAGTCTTGACTCATCTATTTCTCCCACCATTAGTCTCATTTTACAGACGGAGAGACAGAGACATAGAAAGCATATAACTTCAGACAGCCGTAAGTGGCAGAGCTTGAACTCAAGCCCAGTCTCAATGGGCTTGAGTTCACACCTTTTTTTTTTTTTTTAGCAATTGCAATACCAGGTGTTGAGTGAGGTGCATTAAGTAGATTATCATTAAATCTCAAAAATCCCTGTAACGGGGCTGAAAGACGGGACCAATGAAGTTGACGAAGCTTAAATATCTCTTTCACGGTTGGTCTAGGAAATTGTAGAGCTGAGATTTGAACTTGGATCTCTTATTGCAATTTGCTGCCTTCATGTGGCATCAACACCACACAACTTGAATTCCACTACTGCTCACTTCATCAAACTATTTAACATCTTATTTTAGCCAAATACACAGCCAGAATAATATGTAAATCATAAGTGAACAGGTTGGTGAGATTTTTACAGAGGAAGCTCCCCCAGCTAATCACTAACCAGGTCAGGACGTAGACCATAACCAGCTTTCCAGAAGCTTCCCTTGCCTAGCCTGTTACCATTCTCCAAAGGTAGCCTTTATCCTAACCTGTAACATCTGAGCTTCCTTTTGCCTGCTTAGAACTTTCTATAAACAGAGTCGTATACTGTGTACTCTTTTGTGTGGCTTCTTTCTCTTGACATTGTTTGTAAATCACCCATGTTGTTGTAAGTAGCAGCATTCCCTTATTTATTGCCATATTAATCTGCTATATGACTGCATGGAGATTTAGCTATCCGTTCTACTATTGCAGTTGGTGCTAATTTTTTGGATGCTATAAGTAGAACTGCTATAAGCCTTCATGTACATGTATTTTGGTAAATGCATACAACATGCCAATTGAGTATATACCAACGAGTGAAATTAACAAGCCGTAAACATGAACATGGTATGCTCAGTGTCAGTGAATACTGGCAACTAGTTCTTTAGAGTGGTTGTATCACTTCACACCCTTCACTGACTGCACTTTCCGTTACTTCACATCTTTGCCAACATTTTGAATTTTCAATTTAAAAATTTATCCACTCTGGGTAATGACAATGCCTAGCAATTTTAACATATATTTTCTTGATGACTGATGAGATTGAACACACTTGTTTATTTTCTAATTCTGTATTCTTGCAAAGTGCCTGTCCAAGCTATTTGCCAAATTTTTAAAAGAGTTGTTCATGTTTTTCCTATTGATTTATATAAGTTTTCTTTAAAATATACTCTGAATATGAGTCTTTTGGTAGACATAAATTATTAATTCTGATAAAATCTGATGTATTCATCTTTTCCTTCATGGAACTGCCTCAAGGTCATGCAGAAAGTGCCCTATGTTATCTTCTGGAAGCTTTATTATTTTACTTTTCACACTTAGGTCTAAAATCTATCTACACCTGGTGTTTTGATGTGGTTTTTAAACTGCTTTTAAATGATGTGAAGTGAGGGTCAATTCACTTTTTTTCCCATATAGATATAGGATTAAGTCAACGTGATTTATTGAAAAGACGATTTTTCCCTGCCGTGCTGGAGTGGTACTTCATCAAACATTATGAGAGTTTTCTTTGTGGAAAGGTTTTGAAGTACAAATTCATTTTCTTTATATAGATAAAAGGGCTATTTCTGTTAGCTATTTCCTTTTGAAAGAATGGTTATTTGTGTATTCAACGAATTTGTGAATTTTATCTAACTTGCCAAATTTATTGGAATAAACTTCATAATATTTCCTCAATATCTTTTAATAGCTATATAATCTGTAATGATGTCATCATCTTCATTTCTGATATTTATAATTTATGTCTTTTCCTTTTTCTGATCAGTGTGGTTGGAAGCTTACCAATTTTAATGACCTAAAAAAAATCAACTTTCAGCTTCATTGATCTTTTCTATTGTTTTTCTTTTCTCTATTCCATTGATTTCTTCCCTTATCTTTATTGTTTCCTGACCTCTTAATTTTCTTAATTTTAATTTTCTTTCCTTTTACTGGCTCTTTAAGGATAAAGGAGAGAGCTCTAATTTAAAGCTTTTTTCTCCTAATATTGGTGTTCAGTGCTCTAAATTTCCCCCAATCTACTGTATAGTGACATCTTACAAGTTCTGAGAAGCTCTTTTTTCATTTTCATTCCATTCAAAACACTTTCTAATTTCTTTTTGGATTTTTAAAATTCAATTAATGGGTTATTTACAAGTGTGTTATTTTGCTTTTGAACATTTGGGGACTTTCTAGAAAACTTTTGGCTATTGATTTCTAACTGAAATCCACTGCAGTTACAGAACCCACTTTGTGTGAGTCTCAGTCCATGGTATGCTGCTGTAACAAAATACCTGGAACTGGGTAATTTGTAAAAAGCAAAAATTTATTTTCTCACAGTTCTGGAAGCTGGGAAGTTCAAGATCGAAGGGCTGGCAGATCCAGTTTTCTAGGAACAGATGCGCCCTCAAGAGGGGAGGAGAACTGTGACCTCACATGGGGAAAGGGGAGGTGCAAGAGGGCCAACACTGCAGAGGCCTCGTGTTCAAGGCTCTTAATCCCACTCACAAGGGAGAAGCCCTTTCCACCTAATCACCTCTTCAAGGTCTGGCCTCTGAATATGATCACATCAGTAACACCTCTGTTTTAGGGGGGATGCATTCGAACACGTGACTTGGATCCTTCCAAATGTATTGAGCTCCTGTTTTGATGACCCAGACTATTATCTATCTTGGTAAATGTTTCATGTGCACTTCAGAAGAATGTGTTTCATAAATGATAGATGTCAATCAGATCAAATTTATTAATAATGCTGTTCAAAAGTTCTTCAATGCCCTTGCTGATTCTCTGTGCTTATTTGATCAATTATTGAAAAATGGATGTTTAGATCTCACTATTTTTGGAGACTTGCCTATTTTCCTTCTGGTTCTATCAGCTTTTGCTTTATGCATTGTGAATCTCCATTATTAATGCATACACATTTAGGATTCTTAAGTCTTCTTGATGAGTTGACCTCTTTATCATTTTTGAAATGATCTTTTAAAATTCCTGATAATGTTCTTTGCTCTGAAATTTACTTTGCCTGATATCAGTGTAGCAGCTCTAGCTTTCTTTTGATGAGTGTCAGCATGGTATACCATTTTCCATCATTTTACTTTTATTTGCATCTTTATATTTAGAGTGAGCTTTTTGTTGGCAGCGTCAAGTCAGTTCTTCATTTTGCGTATCCAATTTGAAAATATTTGTCTTCTAATTGAGGTGTTGAGAACATTTAAATTTAAAGTAATTATTGATAATATTTGGCTTAATGCTAGTTTTTGATGTTTGTTTTCCATTTGTCTTATCTTCTTTCTGACCTCAATTGACATAGCAGTTTCCATCTCTAGAAGTTCAATTTGGGTCCTTTCATATCTTCTATGTAATTACTTGATATGTTCGATCTTCCCTCTATCTTTTTGAACATATGGAATATAGTTATAAGAACTGTTTTAATGTTCTTGCCTATTACTGCTATAATCTGTGTCAATTCTGTGTCATTTTCTTTTGAATGCTTTTTTTCCTCATCATCTTGGGTCAAATTTCCTGCTTCTTACATACCTGGTAAATTTTCACTGGATAACGAACATTTGAAATTTCATCTCATTGAGTGCTGGGAATTTTTGTGTTTCTATAAATATTTTCAAGCTTTGCTCTGGGATATAGTCAAGTTACTTAAAAATAGTTTGATCCTTTTAGTTCTTCTTTGAAGTTTTGTTAAGGCTGGATCAGAGCCACAGTTAGTCTGCAAACAATTATTTTCTTCTATCGAGGCAAGATCTTTTTGAATACCTGAAGCCCTATGAATTATGAGGTCTTAAAGCTTGACTGTTGGGATGAGGAATATTCCCAATATTTCCTGCCCTTTGGGAGCCTTAGGAAATGTTCTCTCCAACGTTAGGGGTCATTCTTTCCTTAGCCTTGGCAATTTGTTGGTTGCCTCTCCCCATGCATGCACTATAAATGTACTTTTTGCATACATTATAAACTCTATATTATATTTTATTATTTTTGTTTTAAAGTGCCAATTTACTTAAATTTTTTATTGTAAAAGAAAACACAGAGAATCACACAAGATAAATGTGTGGCTTACAAATTATTATTGGGCAAACACCTGGTAACTACCATCAGTTCAAGAAATAGGACTTTGTTACCCACCCAAGAAACTCTGTCCCTGAGCTTCATCTCAATCACATCTCCTCTGCCCCGCCATACCCCACAAGTAAACATTGCCCTAACTTTCATAGTATTGACATCTTTAGGAAATAGTTTTATCATTCAAATGTGAATTCCTAGACATCGCAAATTAGTCTTGCCCAATTTTTAAATTTGACATGTTCTTAAAGCCTCTTTTATCCTATAAATTCTTCTATTTCTTTCTTTTCCATGCCATTATCTGTGGGAAAGCCTGGTTCCTTCGACTTGTGGACTTTCCTGCAGTCTGGAATTTGCTGATAGCATTCTCATCGTGTTTCTCTGTCCTTTATACTTTTTTGCAAATTGGCAGCTAGAGCCAGAGACTGGGTCAGACTCAGGCTTTAATCCTTTTTTATAGATGTTATTTTGCGTTTGGCCAGACAGTAGGAGGTACATAATTTCTGACTGTATCTCTTTTTGTCATGTGAACAGACATAGATTTTTTAATGCCTGTACCAACTAATTCACTCAGAGTTGCAAAGGGTGATATTCTAAATCTGTCGACTTTTTTGCTTATTTTTAGTCAACTGAAGTTTCAGGAATTTAAAGAAAAAGTCATCTTATTTACCCACATATTTATAATTTCTTGTGCTATTTCTTCTTTTCTTTAGCTGGAGGGATTTGTTGTTCTGGTGTGAAGGTACTGGTGATGAATTCTCTCAGTTTACATTTTTTAAAAGTACTTTTATTTGACCCTCAATTTTGAAAGCATTTTGCTGGTTATAGAATTCTAGGTTGTCATTTAAAGATGACATTCTATTGTCTTCTGGCTTCATTGCTTCTGGTGAGAAATCAACTGTTATTTTTATGCTTGCCTTCTGTCTGTAATGCCACCTTTTTACTCCTCTAAATGCCTTTAAGACTTTCTCTTTAACTATGATGTTTAGCAGTTTGACTATAATGTGCCTAGTTGTATTTGTCTTTGCCTTTATTTTGTTTTATTTTATTGAATTTCTTGAATTGATTGATTGATATTTTAATCACATTTAGAACATTTTTAGCTAATATGTATTAAAATTTTTTTCTTCTGATTCTCTCTTCTCCTTTCTGGATTTCAGTTGTGTATGTGTTAGATTGCTTAGTATTTCTCCACAGGTCAACAAGGCTATATTTACTTATCTTCAGTCTTTTTTCCCTCTGTGCTTTATTAAATTCAAACTCTAATGCTCTGTCTTCAAGTTTAATTATTCTTTCTATTGAATTAATTTTTCCATTCACCTTAGAGTCTGCATAGCTCTCCCAAAATTTCCTACCACTTCTTTAATTATATACATTTTACCCTATATATACTTTAACATAGTTATCATAGTGTTTTTACATAGTTATCAGAGGTGTTTTAAAGGTTTATTCATCTAATTCCAAATCTATACAATATGTGGGTCTGTTTCTGTTAACTGTTTTTTTTCTTTGACTGTGCCTCTTTGACTGTAATTTTTGTTTTTATAAAGAACTTGATGGATGATGAGTTTTAGAATCTTAAGATTCTGCTATCCTAAGAGTAAATCTTGTCCTAGTAGGCAAGTAAATCACTGGCATATCATCTTGATCCTAAAGTCTCCACAAGCCATGTTAGAAAAACCTATACAATGTTGCCTTTAGTCGTAGGAGATGTGTGTGTGTGTGTGTGTGTGTGTGTGTGTGTGTGTGTGTGTGTGTTAGTTTTAGGGGGGACTCTTAACTCCAAGCTTGTTCTGGGGTTCCAATTGAATGCCCAGGGTGACTATCTAGGCCCTCTATCAGAGTGAAACTTGGACTCTAAACTGTTTCTGAAGCACTGTGTAGCTGCTGAACTGTGGAACTCTCAGCTTAATTCTTTGTCTTTCTGTGTTTTTGTTTTTTGGTTGGTTTTTTGGTGAGGCTCCTTAGGGACTAGCCCTGTGTATTTGTATGTGACTGGAAGACAGTGCCAAGAATTAGAGGAGAATTTGCAGATGTAGAGGATCAACCTATGGGACTTCTTTCAATTCAATATTTTCTTCTTCAATTTTTTTTTTTTTTTTTGAGTTGGAGTCTCACTCTGTCACCCAGACTGGAGTGCAGTGGCTGTTTCCAGCCACTGCAACCTTGACCTGCTGGGCTCCGGCCATCCTTCCACCTCAGCCTTCCAAGTAGCTGGAACTACAGGCGCGTGCTACCATGCCCAGCTAATTTTTGATGTATTGTAGAGATGAAGTCTCACCAAGTTGCCCAGGTGAGCCTCGAACCCGCGAGCTCAGGCAATCCACTCACCTTGGCCTCCCAAAGCACTGGAATTACAGGCTGAGCCACCGAGCCCGGCTCTTCTTCAATTTCTAGTCCTACCCCTGAAACTTTGATCCTTGATTCCCAAGCCCAGTAAGATTTCTGCTTTCTTGTGCTCTAATCTTCTTGTGCCCTGTGGATTTACTCAGGAGAAAAGGCAGATGAATGTAGAACTTGCCCAGATTAGAGCCTTTATCTCAGGGGCTGCATCTCCTCTACTTTCTGCCAGCGGGTCCCTCTTCAGTACCTTCCAACTGTTGCTTCAATACTTTCCCCAGAATTTATGTAGGCATATCTTGGAGATATTGAAGGTTTGCTTCTAGACTACTGCAAAAGATGAATATCATGATAAAGTAAGTCACATCAATTTTGCGATTTCCCAAGTTATATTTAGGGCTGGATGTGGAGGCTGATACTTGTAATTTCAGAACTTTGGGAGGTCAAGGTGAGAGGAATGCTTGAAGCCAGGAATTTGAGACCAGCCTGAGCCACATAGGGAGACTCCATCTCTACAAAAAACTTAGCTGGACATGGAGGCACATGCCTGTAACCCCAGCTACTCTGGAGGCTGGGGCAGAAGGACTCCTTGAGCCTAAGATTTTGAGGCTGCGGTAAGCTATGATTGTTTCAATGCTTTCTTTTTGCCTTGGTGACAGAGCAAGACCCTAATTCTAAAAAAAGAGTTGTACTTGCCCTATATTACCCTATAGTTGTCTATGAAGTGTACAATGGCAGTATATATATATTTAAAACAATGTACATACCTTAATTAAAACACTTCATTGCTAAAAAATGCTAACAATTATCTGAGCCTTCAGAGAGTAGCAATAATCTTTTTGCTGAGTCATGCCTCAGTGTTGATGGCTGCTGACTGATCAGGGTGGTGATTGGAGAAGGTTGGAGTGGCTATGACAATTTCTTAAAATAAGCCAACAGTGAAGTTGGCTGCATTGATTGATTCTTCCTTTCATAAAAGATTTCTCTGTAATCGATGGAGTCAAAATTGGAGTCAGTCTTCTGTAACTCTGCCACTACTTTATCAACTAAGTGTATTAATGTTCTAAATATGTTGTTATTATTTCAACAATATTCAAATCATCTTCACCAGGAGTAGATTCTATCTCATAAAAGTACTCTTTGCTTATCCATAAGATAAGCTTATCTTATGGATAAGCAAATCCATTCAAGTTTGATCATGAGATTGTAGCAAATTCAGTCACATCTTCAGGCTCCACTTCTAATTCTAGTTATCTTGTTATTTCTATCACATCTGCAATTACTTACTCCACTGAACTCTTAGATCCCTCAAAGTCATCCTTGAGGATTGGAATCAACTTCTTCCAAACTACTGATATTATTTATATTTTGACCTCCTCCTGTGAGTCACAAATGTTCTTAATGACGTCTAGAATGGTGACTCCTTTCCAGGAGGATTTCAACTTACTTTGCCCAGATCCATCAGAGGAACCACAGCTATAGCCCTATGAAATGTATTTCTTAAGATTTAAAAGTTGAAATGACTCTTTGATCCATGGGTTGCAGAATGAAACTGTATTAGCAGGCATGAAAACAACATTCATCTCCTTGTATATCTTCTCAGAGCTCTTGGGTGACAGGTACATTGTCAATGAACAGTAATATTTTGAAAGGAATCTTTTTTTCTGAGCAGTAGTTCTCAACAGTGGACTTAAAATATTTGCCTGCTTGCTTTAGTTGCTCTCCAGTAACTTCCATGCTGATAAACAGATGTGCTGTCATTCTGGTCTCCTTTTTCTATTTATAGAGCATAAGCAGAGTTGATTTAACATAATTCTCAAGGACTCTAGGACTTTTAGAATGGCAAATAAGCATTCAACTTAGGGTCACCAGCTGCATTCACCTTCTAACAAGGGAGAGCATGTTCTTTGAAGCTTTGGAGCCAGGCATTGAATTCTCTCTATCTATGACATTCTAGATGGTGTCTTCTTTCAATGGAAGGCTGTTTCATCTACATAAAAAATGTTTGGTTTAGTATAGCTACCTTCATCAGTGATCTTAGCTAGATCTTCTGGATAACTTGCTGCAGCTTCTCCATCAGCACTTGCTGCTTCACCTTGCACTGTTATGTTATGTTATGGAGAAGACTTCTTTTCTTAAACCTCGTGAACCAATCTCTGCTAGCTTCCAACTTTTCTTCTGAAGCGTCCTCACCTCTCTCAGCTTCCATAGAATTGAAGAGAGTCTGGACCTTGCTTTGAATTGGGCTTTGGTTTAAGGAATATTTTGGCTCGTTTGATCTTCTATCCAGACCACGACCATTTTTTCTGCTTCAACGTTTCTTATCATTTGTGTGTTCATCAGAGTAGCATTTTTAATTTTCTTCAAGAACTTTTTCTTTGCATTCACAACTCAGTTAATTGGTGAAAGAGGCCTGGCTTTTGGACTTTCCTGGCTTTCAATGTGCCTTCATTATCAAACTTAATCATTTCTAGCTTTTGATTTAAAGTGAGGGAGAGGCAACACTTTCTTTCACTAGGACACTTAAGACAATTATAAAGTTATTAATTAGACTATTCCTACATTGCTGTGTCTCAGGGAATAGGGAGATCTAAGGAGAGGGACAGAGATGGGGAATGGCCAGTCAGTGGAGCAGTCAGAATGCACATAACATGTTATCAATTAAGTTTGTGGTTTGTGGCACCCCCAAACAGTTATAGTAGTAAGGTCAAAGAACACCAGTCACAGATCATCATCACAGATACAATTTAAAAGTTTGAAATATTGCAAGAATTACCAAAATATGACCCAGAGACATGGAGTGAGCACACACTGCTGGAAAAATGGAGCTGATAGACTCACTCGCATGGTTGCCACAAACCATCAATGAAAGAAAAACTCCATATCGGCAAAGCACAATCAAATGAAGTGCAATAAAATGAGGTGTGCCTGTGACTGTTTTTTAGCAGGAAGGCTGCTAGTCCAATGTAAGCTGCTACCTGTTCTGGGAAGCTGTGAATTTCTCAAGCAAACTTCCCTTACATGTATGTGAAGTCTCCCACTTTGCACGATGGCCCACAGATCCACCCTTTCTGTTCTTCTCATTGCCTTTTCTGAGTTAAGTGTTCACACTGCAGATCATTTTCTTCTGAATTAAGGAAGCAACTAGAGAATTTTATTGGCAACTGAGCATGCACTAACATGCTTGGCCATCCAGCCCTGCAATACCTCAGTGAACTTTCTCACCAATCAGTGGACCAGGGCGGTGCCTTCTCCAGTGAGGTATAGACATGGGGCCCCTCTTACAAATGTTGTCATTCCCCAAGTGCTCTGCTCCAGCCCTGGGATAGGGCTTCTCCCTGTAGCATGTATTCCTGTGTTTATCAGTGCTCTCTTTGTATCTTGGTAGTTAGTCCCATGTAAAGTAATTATCCAGACATTGACTCTTTTTCCTTATATCTAGCTTCTTTCTACACCATCCCTCATGGAGAAGTCCCTGACCAAGGTTGGTCTCTGCAGGATATGCATATTCCCAGGAAAAAGTCACTATGGGGAGCAGGTAATTGAGCAGAGTTGAGAACAGTGTGGACGGCACCCTTGCTCACTGTGATTGTAACCACCATGTAGCAAGTTGAATAATTAACTTATTTGATTAGATTATTTCTTCACCAACTGGCAGCCATCAGTGCCTTCTGTAAGTTCTAATAAACCAATGCCCTTCCTTCTGGATCTCTGGATGACTTCTTTGGAATAGATAAAGGACTTTATGCACAAGCCATCTCAGATTTGGGACAATCACACTGCATCACATTATCAATGAATAATGATAATTTTTTGTCTCTATTAAAATTTATCTTCTAAGATTTGTGGTTTATGTCTCCCAACTGGGCTCTGGCTTATATAATTCTTAGTTTCAATTATTTTTAGTTGTTATTCTTACCAGTTCTGGGATAAACCTCTCCACTTGGTTATATATTTTCTTGAATGTATTGAAGTTATTTTAAAGTCTGTGACTGAAAACCCCAAAATCGAGATCACATGTAGATCTGTTTCTACAGTCTTGTTTTTCAAGTCATTTCGTCTTCTCTACAGGCATGCCTGACCCATTTTTACCGAATGTTTATATGGAAAACACTGGAATGGTATATGGAAAACACTGGAAGACCTGTATGTAGTTGTCTTCCTCAAGAGTGCATTTAAACTTCTCCTGCCCAGCTGCCAGTGTAGAGGATCACAGTGTTGGTTCAAACAGGGCTGGAGGTGTTTTGAGGCTGGGTATTGGGTTTGCAAAGCCTGACCTAGCTCTGGTTTGCTTTTACTCTTGGTCCACAGCACTGCTGGGGCCTCTGCTGAAACAGGAGGTGCTCATTTGGGGCCTTTTCTCTTCCTTGTATCTTCTGAGTTCTGTAAGACTCTGCGGCTCTCTTTGGCTTCTTAGCACTGAGAAGCTGCTTTGTGCTGGGTTTATAAGCCCCTTAAGACCCTGTGAGGCTTGGGATTTGGCAAATTCCCCAAGAGAAATATCAGTGAGAAATGGCAGGCTCGCTTCTCTGAAATTATCTTTTCTTGTGGATCATGACCCCTTAAGTTTCAACTGCCTGGACAGCCCCAAATTCCTCTTTGATCTTCTCAGACCCACTGGCTGCAGCTCTCTGCTTGGACCGTGTTCCACACAGCAGATTATAAATGCTCCCAAGGAAAAGGTGGCAAAGGCACTTGGCATCTCCTGTGTTCCCTCCTCTTGGGGAGATGACCTTGGTGCCTAAGGTCTTGGCTGTTTCATTTACCTTCTGATGCCTTCAAACTGCAGTTTTTCTTGCATTTCACCTAACTTTAATAGCTATTAATTGTGGGAGGATTGGTCTGGTACAACACATTCTATACACAGAGGGCATCTGTTTCACATAATTGACTTTTTCCCATAACGAGAACCTAAGCTTCTACAGTTTTTTTTTTCATATTTTCAATTTCACACAACCTAATTTGGTCCTGAGCACTCTCTGGGGGTCCAGCAAGCACAATTTTATGTAGAAACCAAAAGCTAAAGCAAATACATGGATTATTTCAGTAAAAATCATCTTTGGTCATATTTATCCAGGTTGTCTATACAAAGTCCAGGCAAAATCAAGAATAATTTGGCAGTGCTTTGGAGTGTAGACAACACATAAATGTTTGACTTTCTCAAATAAATATTATTTGAGTTCTGTCATGGTCAACAACATTAGCCATATGAGTCCTATTTCACTTGGATTTATTTCTCCTAGGAAGATAAAAAGTCCCTCTGTGTAAGTCCTGAGGTCTCTCTAAATTTTGGTGTTGTCTATGCAGGATGTTCTAAGAGATGGTTTTGAAGATAAGTAAGTTTTCACATCATAAGACTACCGTCAAAGGTGAGTGAAATGCTCATAGAATACCCATATCACATAATAAAGCTGTCCTTCTAGAATCATCTATGGCCTCAGCTGCTACTTTATTTTTATTTTTTGTCAGAGTCTCACTCTGTCACCCAGGCTGGAGTGCAGTGGCACCCTCATGACCACCACAGCCTCAACCTACTGGGCTCAGGTGATCCTTCCACCTCAGCCTTCCAAGTAGCTGGAACTACAGGCATGCGCCACCATGCCTGGCTAATTTTTTGATTTATTGTAGAGATGAAGTCTCACCAAGTTGCCCAGGCGGGTCTCAAACCCGCAAGCTCAGGTAATCCTCTCACTTCGGCCCCCCAAGGAGCTGGGATTACACATGTGAGCCACCACGCCTGGCCTAGCTGCTACTTTAGAAGTAAGACAGACCTGGGTTTGAATTCTAGTTTTAAACTGAAGGGCACTGCCAACGTTACTGAACTTTAATAAGTCCCAATTTATTTATCTCTTGAAGGAGACCAGTCGCCCCACCTCAAATAGTTGTCATGAAAATTCAAGGAGATAAAAGAAATGATTCAGCAAATCACGGAGACATGAGAGGTGCAGAGAAAGTGAACCAGCATCCTCCTTCTGAGTCCCCTGCCAGAAAGAAAAGCCTGGGGCCCCACATACAACGCAAATGTTGTCTTGTCGCCTCCCCCATTCCCCACCCCCAGGCTCCCCTTCGTGGTGCACAGGCCAGGAGTCGCCTCAAGGCTAACTGTGTTGCGGAATTTGATGTTCAGTGTCTGGAACACACGATTCATCAGGCTGACACCACCGCCGGCCCCTCTGGCGGGAGGCTTCCTCCAGGGAGAGGAAGATAAGACAGGGAGACCTTCCTTAGCTGCTGGGGATAAAAGAAGACTCATTGACCATCAAACATCTACCATCAGCTATAGATGCCTAGCATTTGTGGCCTTGTCTCTGCCCGGGTGCAGGAATCTCAGAACCCCTTGAGAGGGAGCCTAGTCCACTACTGAAAAGCTCTGACTGGGAGAAAATTACTTCCTCGGGTTGAGTTGAAGTCAGTATCCCGTCTTCCAGACATCGGCCCCTGGCTCTGCCACCTTCAGCCTCACAGGAACCTTTCTGCTCTCTCTGCCCATTGGGTCTTATAAAGCCTGGAACACAGGAAGCATCCCTGCTTTCCCCCTCCCCCAACACACAGGCCCTTCCCTGAATCTGTCACCAGCCCCAGTTGCTGCCCACCTCCCCCCCGCTGAGGCAGGCTTTCTCACTCTTGGCCACCCTGGGACTCTTCAGATGTGCTCATGAATTATAGACTCATGAAAATGTCACAGATTTGGGAAGGGCCTTTGGAGGTCATTGGGTCCAGCCCCCTCACCGTGCACACAAGCGAGCAGGAGGTGCAGAGGTGGTCACGTGGGATGTGCCGCAGGACATGCAGCAGATTAGTGGCAGAGCCTGCCCTGGAGTGCTTGTCACCTGACTCTACGACTAAGCTCTGTCCACGGGTCCAAAGGCCACTCTAATCTGTTCACACCGTGTTCCTAAAAATAGAGCCCTGTGCTGAGGGAGTGAGGCAGAGCCCCGGGGCTCACATTCCCTTGTGTGGGAGAAGCCACTTCCAGAAAACACTCTGACCTGGGAGGCCACCGTGCCCATGGCGGTGCCCATGCTGCGGGTGAGCCAGCCTCAGGGTCTGCATGGCAGAGAGCACCCACACCTTCACAGAGAGCGCTTGCAACACTGGTAAATCACACACAAACATCTGATACGTGAGAGCTCCCTTTTGTGGGGGATCAGATGACTGTTTTCAAGTCTCACCACCCTGTAATGGGATTGGACGTTCTGCCTTCTGCCAAGGGCTCTGGGGAGCCCCCAGGATGGCAGTCCAGTGCCTTCTGCTGCTCCAGCTGATGTTGAACTTGGCCATTTGACTGCTTTGGCCAACAGAATTGGGGCAGAACCCATCTTTTGCAATTTTGACCCCAGAACATCAGAGGTATGCATTTTTACTCTTGTCTTCTCCACTCTTATCAGATCCTTGAATAGAATCTGCCCCTGGCCAGTCCACTGGGTCAAAGAGAACAGAGGAACACATGGGAACAGCCTGGAACCCATCCTGTAGCCAGCAGCTCAGCCCAGCCAGCCCAGCCCACCCAAGTCAGCAAGATGCTGAATGCTTGTTGTTGTAAACCAGTGGGCTTTAAGATTGTTTGTTACGAACAATTATATAGCGACTGCAGACTAATAGGACCATGTTCAAGAATGGGAAAACAAGCATTGTAAGGATGTCTATTTCTCCTAAATTAACTTAGGGATTCAATGCATTATCTGGCCAAACTCTCGATAAGAAATTTTGGAAATTGAGAAACAGATTCTAAATTATGTATAGAAAACTAAACTCAATAAACAGCTGAGAACATTTTGGAAAAAAAAGGAGTTAAACAGCAGGCTGCAGGTGTTGGAGAAAGCTCATGTCTTGGACTTTAAAACAGAGGACAAAGCCATAGAGATCGAGAATGCGGGACTGTCAAGGGACACACAAGAAGAGCAGCTCAATGAGAAGAGTGTGGCGAGGGAGACCCCTGTGTGTGACAGTTGGATAAATGGGAGCAGATATTTGGGGAAAGGGTAGGTCATCTGCTAAATTGCTGGGAAACTTTGGCAGTATATATCGAGAAATACAATTGGTTTCCCCTTCATGTCATATTCAATAAATTAATTCCAAATGGATTCAGCACATAAATGAGACAGGTAAAATGATAAAGGTAATTATAAAAATGCAGGAGAATATCTTTGTGATTGTGGGATGGGCGGGGCTTTCTAATCAAGACCCCACTATCGTAAGTCAAGAGGGCAGTAGCTTATGGATTGTGTCACATCAAAAGGAGCTTTTCCTCTTAGCAGAGGGCACCAGAGACCAAAGGGACTGACTGGGTGGAGGGACCTGCACGGTGTGTGACTTATGAAGGATTCATAGCAAGAACTGTGAAAAACGTCCCCACCAGCAAGAAGCAAAAGATGACAAACTCCGCAGAACGTGCACTCCAAACAGGAAGAGGAAGGTCACGGGATGGGGGCGCCTCATGGCCAGCTGGGTTCCAAATAGATCATCGGCAGAAAAATCCCACTGTCACTCCAAGATGCCACTTTACTGTCAGACATTTGGGTAACAACAAATGTGGCTGAGGATGTGGGGTCACAAGTGCCCCCTGGGGAACTGGCAGGCCTGCCAGGGAGAGCCTTTAGGGCCACTTGGATGTTCTTCATTAAATTAGAGCACTGCCTCTGCCAAGAGCCGGATGCCACTCCTGAGTGTCACAGAAGAGGGTCTCTCACAGAGGCATGGTGGGGCATCTCTGAGGACATTCACTGCAGCATTACGTGGGGCAGGCAGGAGTTGGAGGCAAGCCCTACTCATCCCTGCAGGAACAGCTTGTGGGACAGAGGCTGTGCAATGTTCAGAAGGGTCATATCAACTGCACATGCAGGAACATGGGCCAGGTCTCAACAGCAAATATCACTGGAGCTGGGATTGACTCAGGGACCCAAGGGACTTCCAAGGAAGCCTGGTCTCCCAGGAATGAGCTTTGTCAGTGGGTTTTTGGGGGAGACGGGTCCTTTGTCTGCCCACAGCCTTTCTGAGGTTACCGTCCCTTGGTTTCTCAGCCCAGATGTGGGTCCCATGCCCTTCTGACCTCAGCTTCGTGTGGCATAATCAGGACCAGGGGCCTCCAAGGCCTCCTCCCTAGGCTTGGCCTCCTCCCTAGACCCAGCCTGCGTCCTAGAGGCAATCAAGAACAGGTCTGGTGGTATCAGAGTTATGAGGGTGCCCATCTGTCACCCACCCTGTCTGAGTCCTGCCATGTTGGTTTACTTCTGTCTCAGTTTCCTTACTGTGCCCTGTGGGAACCCGGGGAGCTGTGAATCCCAGCCTGCTTGTCTAAGGAATCTTTTATTGCTTGCCTGTCCAGCCCTGGGACTCACTATGAATGGACCAAACCAGATCACCAGGCTACAGCCTGACTAACTTCCAGGGTCACCACCAGCTGGAATCTGCTGTGCCCGCTCAGCAAAGGGGGCACAGCAAGTCTGAGCCAAGCCCCTTTGCATGGCAATGCTGTCATCATTTATGTGACTACTCAGGTGGCCCCAGCGGGCTACCCTGTGTCCAGTCAATCAACCTAACCCTGGCTTCACTCCATCCTAGTGCACTGAGTACACAGGTTTCCCAGAAAAACTTCTCCAGCACGTCAGAGAAACCAGCCTGTCTGGGAACGGTGAGCTGTCACTTCAATAAACAATGCAATCTTTCTGGTTTGAAATTCAACGGGACACCAGCCTGGCTGGTGACATCTGACACATCCCAGATGAGGGTTTCACAGGCACAGGTTTTGCTATGCTGTCTCCACCCCTGGCCTGACTTTGGGCTAAGAGCAGACACTTAGATGAGCTGGGTGGTTGGCACCTTGCCCCTTACCACTTTCCTTGTGCCAAGAGTGACTCAGGGTTGAAATCTGCCGCTTTGTCCTGTCACAGCAACACTGCGGCAGCCGTTGGTCCTGGGACTAGACCAATGGCTGATGCCAACCTTGTTGCTGCTTCAGGGCTGAGCATACGTCTTCTGTACCTAGGATTTGGGCTCAGGGCTCAGACTTCTGAGGGGAGAGGTTTTACTTATTTTTCTGTTAAATTTGAATTTGAAGATGGGGCCACTTGATGGGGATCACTTCATCACACACAGAACCTAAAAATGGAGCTAACATGAGGAAGAGCGAAGTCAGAAAGGGTTGAAATCAGGCCTGAGCTCCTGGATCCACCCATTCCTGAGGCAGAGCTTTCCTTTACTTTTCAGTCATCATCTGAGCCAAGGTACCCCATCTCCTCTCTTTACTCTCTTCCCCCCCTTCTCCCATTTCCATCTCTTTTCTTCTCTCTCCTCTTCTTTGTTTCTTGTGTGTGTGTGTGTCTGTGTGTATGTGTGTGTGTTTTCATGCATGTGCATGCATGCAATGTCTGTTTTAATTGACTGCCATCACTTACAGCAGAGTCCTGACAGACACAGCCAGGAGATGCCCGGGTCAACTCCTTAACCGGGCAGGCTCCTGTGTGAGGCTCGGGTTGGGCCTTCCCTCCTCGGGCAAGAATTCCCCGGCCATGCTGAGTTTCCAGGGTTTCCTCCTGGGTACCTGCCTACTCCATCCCTCTCATTTAATCTGAATGAGCACAGCAGAAAGAGCAAGTCTGAGCTGTCCAGCAGAATGTTGGCTCGACAGAAGGATGACTTTTGAAAGCGAGGGTACCCCAGGAAGGGGTGCTGCTCGGAGCAGCAGTCTGGTCCTTGTCCCTGGAAGGATTCCTGCAGAGGCTGGATGTGGGAGTAGAGCCGGCCAAGCGAGGAGGGAAGGGGGAGACGGTTCCTGTGCCCGTCTTAACTCATGTGACTCTGAGAGCCACAGGAAATGGTGGACGTTCTGCACACCCTTCCGCAGGCAAATGAAGCTCCAGTGTGCCTCACTGTCCGGAATATGTCAGAATCAGACGCTTGGCAGCCATGACAGCCCATGAGGGTCTCCCACTTGGAGCTGGCATTTTGCAAAATGCTGATGTGGCTGGATGTCGGAATGTGTGGCCGGTGGGCAAGATGCCCAAAGCGGGACAGATGCGTTCAGGCCAGGCCAGCCTCTCACTGGCTGCGCCAGGCTCTCTCCCGCCATCTGCTCCAGCGGCTCTTCCAGGGTTGCTGGAGGCAGGGTCGAAGGGCCTGGCAGAGAGGCGGGATCGGGCTGGGATGGGGTAGGGCGATGGTGGCATCAATTATCAGCCCTGATCTGTGAACAGCACGTTACGCAGCTCATGGGGAGCAGGCATCTGTTTTTCCTGTGAAGCATATTGTTTCCAAGAAGATAAAGAGCACAAAGAGAAATGGAGAACCCAGGATCCAGAACTTTCTAAACCCGAACAATTCCCGCCCCCCCATGGATGTCCATGGCTCCTGCACTCACTCTGCCTCTGGGAGGCAGGGCTGTCCTGAGGTGTGCTGCTCTTGTTCTGGAAGGTGAAACTGGAGTGGGGTCTCAAGGCAGAGATCCTTAGTGTGCAGGCAGGCATGGAAATTCCTCTGTTTGAGCAGCTGGAAGTGGGCTGGGAGAGGAGGGAGGGGGGTGCCAACCAGTCAGGTCAAATTTCAG
>CAUYQG010125988.1:0-56575 GCA_963574415.1 Tarsius wallacei | reverse complement strand
ACGCCCAGCTACTTTTTTGATTTATTGTAGAGATGAGGTCTCGCTTGCCCAGGCGGGTCTCGAACCCGCGGGCTCAGGCAATCCACTCACCTCAGCCTCCCAAAGGCGCGGGATTACAGGCTGAGCCACCGAGCCCGGCTTATATAAGATTTTTAATCATGCAAAGCAATGTTATGCTTTATTTAGGAATAGATATATAATAAAAAAAATAAAGTTCATTTAAAAAATTCAGGATTATGGTTTCTTGGGGTATATCATTTGAATGACATTGGGGAGGGACACCCCCAACTGCTACAACTGTAGGCCTGGTGTCAAGCTTGGTATCCAGAAAGTTGTTCAATATATTATCAATTATTTCTTTATTTTTTCTAATGTAGTCCATACATATTTTTACATTTTTATGGCAGATGTTGGCTTCCTGGAAAATGTACAGTCCCCTGTATATGTGGAGCCATTTTGCCAAGTTAGGGTAGAGGACATATATTTCAATGTATGAATGGTAGGTTTTTGAGAAAGTTGGAACATAATTTCAAGGAATTATGTTCTGTGTTTTAGAGAGAGTTCAGAGGTTGACATTCTATTCTTAACTGAAAGCAGATCTGTTAGCCTATGTTTCTACTTCAAAAATGTCCTATCCAGGTGGCAGCAATGAAAATGTCTGAGTCTTGAATAAGAGAGAATTAATTTTCATTAACTTCTTAGAGATATGTAAGATTAAGGCAGTACAGGACAGCTAAAAGATCAGGATCTTAGCATTGATTCTCAACTCTGCAACTATAATAGTCATTGAAAAATTTAACTAAAAACAACCTCAGGGTCAAAACAGTGCATCTGTTTGCTTTTTTAGGATTCAAGATTCATGTCCACTGACTCACTCTGAACTACTTGAACATGGTCCATCAGCCTAAGGTGAGACACAGGGATCCATGGTCATGTAGGATTTTCTTTAAAAGATTTCTAGCTTTTTTTTTAAAATCAGTAAATGTTTTTAAAATATTAAGCAGGAACACATTTTGATTATTCCTGTGATTGGACCGAATAAGATTAGATGAGGCTCAGTCTAAGGAGCAGAGTTATCAACTGGGAAACAATTTATTAAAAAAAAAAAAAAAGTTGGGACATGCCTGTGGTTCCAGCTACTTGGAAGGCTGAGGCAGGGGACTTGCCTGAGCCCAGCAGGTAGAGGCTACGGTGGCCATGAGCATGCCACTGCACTCCAGCCTGGGCAACAGAGTGAGGCTCCGACTAAAAAAAAATCTTTTTTTTAAAGTTAATGCAAATTGAGAGTTAATTCCATTTGTTGATGTGCCAGACACCTTGAAGAGTTGACATTTGATTCCTTTAATAACATTGAAGGTAGAAATGTTTATGTCATGGCCTACATGAAGGGTTGGCTTACATGCCAAATATTTCTACCTTTTATTGTGCACTTTCTTCATTGGCAGAGTTTAGGGTTAGAAAAAGAAAGGAGTCATATTCATTGGAGAAAAGATTAAGGGCTGGTTAGTCATGAAACCCTACCCTGTTAACCTCCTGGGTCAGTCGTCTTTTTAGTGAAATAATGTACTGCCTGCAACTTTCTATGGATTACACTAACAATTTTTTTCTTACTTATAAATTCCCATAGTTATATTGCCTTTTTTGTGCCTGTACAGCATTTTTCTCTTCTGGAATCATAACATCAGTTACAGAATTTTGTTGACATGTTAGGCCTTTATTTTGCCGACTATTTGATTATAATATCTCTATGTGATATTGTTTGGCATTTGCTCATGTAGTAGTTTTCCATACAATTTTTCATTATTTTATCCAGATCCCTAAATGTTTTGACAAGTTAAGCTGCTCTGATTCATTTGCAATAACCTCAGCTCTGAGAAAGAATGCCTTCAATTAAAATAATGAGTGAACAGTTCAAGAAAAATATTACAGAAAAATAAAAAGGAACACATAATACCATTGTCTGTGCTTCATGTTGAACATTATAGCTCTTTTCCATAGAGACATAACTTTTGGCTTCCTTTTTTGCTATTAATGACTTAAGCGCTTTATCAAGTATCATGCTCTACCTACCTTTTTTTTTTTTTAATTTGTCCATTTGTGAGCAAAATTCCAGGAAAGAAAAAAGAATTTTTTACCTTGTACGTTGTTAGGATCCTATAAATGTAAGATTTCAGGATTAGGAATGACCATGTTTTAATAAACTGCATGACTGAGTGCTAGCTGTCCCATTTTACAGGCTGTGGAATCAAAAGGATTCCACTCGTCCTGCTATGTTCCCATAAAATGAAACACAGTTTGAGGCAGTGTGATCAACTGCAGCAAAATGAAAGCTTGTCATTTACACCACCAAAGAATGAGCACGTAAAAAGGAGCCAGTTATTAGCTATTGAAATATGGTTCTAAGGGAAGGCATGATTGCTGAGCAGTAAGATCAGTCGATTTCAGTTGAGATTTTTTTAGGATCATGTAAATCCTCAGATCAATTGTTACACATATTTTCTTTCTCCCTTTTTCTCCCCTTCTAACTAAAAACACGTACAGGAATTGTTTTCAAAATTTAAAATAATGGTGAACTATGTAAATAAATGAAAAGTGTTATAAAATCTAAAAATTCCTCCCTCAATTATTCATGCACAGTAGAATCTCAGAGAAAAAGAGCTACAGTTTACTTTCAATGGAAAATTGAGGTTTATAAGAACACACACAAAAAGACCACACTGGATCAAACCCATGTTCTAGCAAGCCCAAGAGTCTATGTATTGTCACATCAAAATCTACCTAATGATTGCCATTAGTGGTCATCTTTAAAAATGAGGTTTTTAATTTTACACACTCAAATCAATTATGTATATATCAGTGATTATTTATACACCCCTTTATTCTCTTTACAAATATGCAGATCTTTTACCATCCACTGCTATTATTTTTTAAAAAGCTGGGGCTCTGCTAATATATCCTCGTACATGTTGGGAAATATGATCCAATTTGTACTATTTGAATACAAAGGAGCTTGCAGACCAAGTTGTTTAATATCCTTATCTCTTCTCTCAGACTGTCTTTACCTATATTATATAGACAAACAATATAGATGTGAAATGTTAAAAGTAAATGTATGGCTGCTCTAGCCAGAGAGATATTCAATCATGTGATAAGAGACATGCCCAAACTTTAATAAGGATTGGGTTTCATGTTGCACTCAGTCTGAAAGTTATGTTTTTCCAGTGAACAAGTCAGAAGAAACTGTAAAATTTGCAATGTGGAGAAGAGGAAGACATGTAAGGAGGGGGAGAAGAGAAACAAGTTTGCTATACTAGAAAAAAGCAGAACAGAAGCGAGAAAATATTTCAAAGGGGAAATCGAGTTAGTCAACAAGGTTAAAAGATGAGTATCCAATGGAGATAAAGCCAAGGGAAATCATATTTAACCATTAACAGGCATAATTATGGTGTGAGGGGGATCATTCTTCCAAATGTCTGTAAGAGACACTATTGGGAATATGATCGAATATTTTAAGGAATCAGAAATCAGCAATGTAATCAGTTATGGCTTCCGCCTTAGCAACTGTAATTACTGAAAACTTTATAAAAACTTTTCTTTTCCCTGAGCGTCTCTATGGAGGGAATGCACCTCCAACAGCTCCCCTCTGTTTGCCACTCCTTCCTCATTTTTCTCACCTGGAGTCCTAAAAGAGGCTAGTGGGAAATCTTTAGGACATAGCACCCGACACATCTAGTGAGTATGAACCAGTGGCCAAGTAAAACACTGGATTCTCCTTTCTCTCTTACCCCCATCAGAAGCCAAAAGGTATTTTTATCTATATTAGGTGGTCATAAGTAAATTTAAGAATATCAGTTTGGAAAGTCTGTGGGCAAAATTTCCATTTTATTGGACTAGAAGAAATGTGATGGTGAATAAATAGAGGCAATAACAGTAAGTTTTTCTGAGAAATGTATTGCTGAAGACAGAATGCAGCAGTTCCCTTGGCATAGCAAGTGGACATGCTGACTGGAGAGGCGTTCTAGAGAATTTTGTGTATCAAATGGATGACTTTTTAATGTTACTGATTAATTATTACTTCTGATAAAAATAACTTTAATGTTTATCTCAAGAAGTAGCCTACTATTGTCTTAAAATGTTTTTCTGTAATCTATGAGTGTCACTGAGATATTCATGATTTTGTTTGAGTGAACAAACCTTTAAAGTATTTCATACCCAATTTAGAGGCATTAAAAATCCATTACCCATGAAGTAAAAATTGTAATAGTCTAGCTAGATTTACCAAATTTGATTCTATTGCCAACACATGATCTTTTTGCTTGCTTAAGAGAAGAAAAGCATATTGACTAATAGACTAACAGAAATGGTCATTTGGCATTAGTATAGTCTAATCCTCAAAATTATTAGTTAGCATGAGACAACATAGAGATAGCATTATTATTTTGAGTGGGATTTTTTTCTATATAACCTTCACCTTGGTGTGATACTGGCTTTGTTCAGCGAAAGAGTTGGCATCCTTGTAGGGGGTGGTAAAAATTCAAAGGAGGAGTACTTAAGGTGGAAATATTAAATTCATCCTTTTACAGGTTTTCCTATAGCAAGGATGAGAGGGGGACTTTAGACACGTAGCCAGGACCCTCCAATGAAGCTTTGAATGGTCTTGTTTGGTCTGCATTGAGCTAATTACCTGGCTATCTGCCAAAAAGCCCCTTTACCTTGTGCTATGTAGAGTTTAATGTTAGATAATATCTAATTTTTAATGCTAAGAAGTAGCATTTGATGTTGTTACTAGTATCTGGTGGAAAGCAAGGGACAGGGGGTCAGAAACAGTTTCCTGGGAAGTGCTCTTAAACTGTTTCCTATGCAGCAGGGAAGGTGAACAAAGAGAAACCCTGTAGCCACCATTTCCTTATCCTTTGTATGAATAAAGAAAAAGGAAAAGATTTAACATAACCTGCTCAGCAGGAAACTCAACTTTACAGTTTCAGAACAGCATAATTTGGGTATTTTATATTAGTCTATCATATCCAAGCATTTCAAAAATAAACCAGGAACAGCTTTTAATGCAATCTGTGTTTACTAATATGAGCTAATAAAATCTCATAATATTATTTTGTATTGCACTAATGGGTATTGCATTATAGGATATTAGTTAAATCACCCATTATTTCAGTATTTGATGTGTTACTGATAGTGGAAGCACAATATAGTAGGAGAGATCTGGTGGGAAAAAAAATGGTACAGAAGAAAAGACGGCCTTTTAAAAATAGGTTGGTGTTAGGCTGGGCTCTGTGTCTCATGCCTGCAGTCCAGGCAATTTGGAAGGCTGAAACTGGAGGATTGCTTGAACCCAGGAGTTCAAGACCAAACTAGGTAACACAGCAAGACCTCATCTCTACAAAAAAAAAAAAAATAGCTGAGTGAGGTAACCGTACCTGTAGTCCCAGCTACTAGGGAGGTTGAGTTGGAAGGATCCTCTGAGCTCAGGAAGTGGAAGCTGCCGTAAGCTGTGATCATGCCACTACACTCCAGCCTGGGCAACAAAGTGAGACTCTGACTCAAAAATAAATAATTAAATTAATTAATTTAATTTAAATATGTGGAGGTTGGGGAAAGAAAGAGGGATTGATAATACGAGTAGAACATTATCATAGAAAACCTAAGCCTTACAAGAAGGCAAAGGATAGCTTCTTGGAATGCCCTGGTGACTTGTGGGTTACTTTATTACATATATACACTCAGTGTTACTGGTGGTTTGGTTGATGAGAACTCTGTACCTGAATCTTGATTCTTCTGAAGTTTGCCATCTTCCCTTTTTATCTCCTCGAATCCAAACACATAAATTTAGATACTGAGATGGTGCCAAACCCAAGATCCTATGGGTAATAAATGATGGAATGCAGATTTTCATCCAGACTATTTTGACTCAAAGCTACTATATTATACTATATCCTTATCATAGTGTTTAAAAAGAACCACAACATATAACTCTGTGCCCAATCATGTCATTACTCATTAGTGGATACTATGAGTGGTTGGAAGCAGGAATCAAACACCTAGGAAAAATACCATATGTTCCCCCATATACCAATATTAAGTATTTGGGCTAGGCAAAAGGATAATCTAGAGTCTAGAGACTTCCTGTACTTCAGCATCAGTGTGATAAGAGATTATGGACTCATGTGACTGTGCCAAGAATATAAAACATTCACTAAGAACATGGATCTTGAAATTAGAGCCTCTTTCAACTCCAGTTTTGCCTTTTCTTGATGTGTGACTATAGAAAGTCAATTAAAATGTGCCACTTAGTTTCCCTACCTCAGTTGTATGAATAATAAACATTTCCTTAAATACAGTTAAATGAATAAATGTTTTTATTCATTAGCACAAGTATAATAAATGCTCATTAAATAGGCAGCATAATTATTTTGAGGGGCATAATAATAACAGCTGGGGTGGCCTTACATTCTTATTTTCCTGAGACAGTCTTATTCATACATGTTTTTCTAGCATAACTATTCATGTTTCTATCTTTCACTGTCAAAGTACCCAGGTTTGAATGATAAATTATTTGTTTCTTGAATGATAGCTTTAACTTATTGAATACTTGTAAATATACCGCTACTATTTTTTAAAATACTTTTAACTTAATGTTTACAATTTTTGCAAGCTACTATTATTCTGCCCATTTTAAAATAAGAAAAATAAGATACATAATAAGTGAGGTAGCTTGGGAATTTGAATGCAAAGTTTGCTGTGAACTGCCTTGAATTTTATTATTTAATCACTTATTTATTTGGATGACATTAGAACTGTGATTGCTCAAACACAGCAAAATAAAGAAGAAAATAAGAGAGATGAAAGGAGAAGAGAATGAAAAGCAAGAAAGAATTCCTGGGTCAACCGCCTACTCTGAGGGCTATAACTATGCATGAATCTCCAAAAGGCTGAGTCCATCTGAAGTAAAGTTTACCCGAGACCTTGAAATGTCTGCATTTCTACACACAACAGGAACTCTTCCACAATCATTAATTCCACTAATTTTCTTTTATGACAAGATAGTGACATTCTATAAAGTGTCACATAATTTGGATTCATCTGACTTTGCTCATGACTTGATTTAGGTTATGCGTTTTGGAAGTAAATTCTGCATAAGCAATATTATCCCCTTTCAAGACATCACCACAGGAGTCACAGGCTGTCACTTTGTCCTATTATTGTTGTTCAATTTGATCACCTGGTTTTATTAAAAGGTTATTAAACTTTATCAACATAAAGGTACATTTATTCCCCTTTGCAATTAGTAAATGATAGCAAATTTATGAGACTATTTAAAAACATCCTGTTCCCCCCAAAATAGTCTCCCTTTGTTTTAGCTCAGATTGGTGGTTCTTCCCTGAATCAATTATTCTACAGTTATGAGCAATGATTTTCTAACTACATTTCTTTAACATGTATTGGTTGGCATTCTATCATAAAGAAAGTCTTTCCCATTCATCTTTTTCCTTCTTCCTACATTTATTAGTTGTTTTTTTTTTTAATTTAGTGTGACATAATCCATTACTGGCTTTACCTGATTTTCTACTCAAACTGACCCACATTTGTCCAGTTAGAGTCCCATCAAGTTGGCCTTTGAATCCCTTTTAGTTTCGAAGTATCTTCTTGCTTTATGATACAATAAAGTATCTCAAGCTCAACTTGCTTTTTTCTTTTACTTACCCCTTTAGAGAGTCATTTCTGTTAGATGCTCTTATTTCTTTTAGTGTGAAAGGGTTTTTAGAAACCACAATTTGGAAACTTAATAAACTCATTGCTTCTGAGAGAGTTATTGTTCAATGGACATACTGATATATGATTGTATTGAATATATGATATGTATCATGGATATATCATAAACTCTTATTACTAACTATAATTACAATCTACATCACAAAAATCTTTCTTGCACTTTCTAATTCTTTATTGGTATCTCACTTCACTCACAGTGAGAACTCTGGTTGCTGACAATATTAAAATATTTACTAAATTCTTGATTACTACAATATATAAAAAATAATTGTAGAGTGACTATGCCAGCACCACTAATAACAACTAACCTATTAAGTAAAGCACAGGGGTTGTGTCTTTACACTGAAGGTACACAGACAAAGGACTGTACTCTATTCAAAATTTACTAGAATAAGTTTTTTTTTCTTCATGTTGGTTGTTAGTCCATTTTATAGTTAGATTGCTTTCACTTGTATTAACTTTAGGAAAGTTTTTTTCTATCTTTGTTGGTTTAAACTTTTAAATCTGTAGAGCATTACAGTGTTCAATGTCAAAAGTATTAAGAAGAGTACACTCAAAGAAGTGTTGCTCCCTCTCATGTTTTTTCTATCTCATCCCTTTCTTACCCTTACAGATAATCAGATTCATTAGTATTTGGCCTATCCTTTCTATCTTATTGTGTTTCTTTTTGTACTAGGAAGCACATACAAACACATACACGCGCACACAGAAAATTTTATTTCCCCTCGTTTCTATAATAGACATAGAAAAAAGCAGGGGAAGTAAACACAAACACACACAATTTTATTTCTCCTCTTCCTTATATAACAGGTAGCATTCTATGAATATTCTTTTGTATGTTGATTTCCTAACTTAAAAATATATTAGTTTCTCGAGGTATCACTTTTTGCTTATTATTGGGTAGATATATGCCATTGTGTAGATGTACCATAGTTTGTTCAACCAGTCTCCTATGTGTGGGCCTTTAATTGCTTCTGAAATTTTGCAGTTGCATGTAATGCAATGATGATACAACTGTTTAATGAATACATTGCACAGTGTTTTTTTATATCCACTAGTAATCTTCAATGTAAATATTTGGGCTTTACTAGACAAAGTGTAGGTAGAAATGCAGTTTTATTAGATATTACCAACTTTCATTTTATAGATATTATATTGCTTTGCATGTCATAAGTATTGTATCCACATTTATCCACAGCCTCAATAAAAGAGTATGTGGCCCAACCTGAATTTTTACTAAACTGATAGGTAAAAATGGCATCTTCTTCTAGTTTCAATTTGCATTTTTCTTTTCTTTTTTTTTTTTTTGAGTTGGAGTCCCACTCTGTCTCCCAGACTGGAGTGCAGTGGCACGCTCCCGGCCACCGCAGCCTTGACCTGCTAGGCTCCTGCGATCCTTCTACCTCAGCCTTCCAAGTTGCTGGAACTACAGGCGCTGGCTACCATGACTGGCTAATTTTGATTTATTGTAGAGATAAGATCTCACTAAGTTGCCCTGGCGGATCTCAAACCTGCAGGGCTCAGGCAATCCACTCTCCTCGGCCTCCCAAAGTGCTGGGATTACAGGCCAAGCCAACTGAGCCCAGTCTGCATTTTTCTTATTGTAAATAAGGTTAAAAATTCTTTCATATGTTCAGAGGCTTCTTTTATATTTTTGTGAATTTTCTGTTTTCTTTTCCCAATTTTTAGGAGTTTTTTAAAATATTAAGAATACTAGCCAGGTGCAATGGCTCAAGCAGGTAATCCCAGCACTTTGGAAGGCAGAGGAAAGAGGATTGCCTGAGCTCAGGGGTTCAAGACCAGCCAGGGCAACTTGGTGAGATCTCGTCTCTACGGTAAGTCAAAAAATAAGCCTGGCAAGGTTGTGCTCGCCTGCAGTTACTGCTACTTGGAAGGCTGAGGCAGAAGGATCGCCTGAGCCCAGCAGGTCGAGGCTGCCATTATGACTCAGACTCAAAAGAAAAAAAAAAAGAATACTAGCTTCTCAAAGAAAGAAACAAAGGACCTACAAAACAACTAGCAAAGTGGCAGCAGGGTAAGTCCTTACCCATCGATAATTACTTTGAATGTAAATGGATTAAATTCTCCAGTCAAAAGACCACGTAGAGTGGCTGAATGAATAGAAAATAAGATCTAACTATATGCTGCCTGTAAGAGACCCATGTCAGCATTAAGGAGACACATCGGCTGGTAGTGAAGTGATGGAACAAGATAGTTAATGCAAATGATAATCAAAAGAGAGCAGAGGTGGCTATACTTATATCAGATAAAATAGTCTTTAAGTCCAAAAGTGTCACAAGTAACAAAGAAAGTCACCGTTAAATGATAAAGGGCCAATTCATTGATATGACAAAGCAATTGTAAATATACATGCACCAGACATCAGAGCACCTCTTTCTAAATATATAGATAGATGATAGATAGATAGACAATAGATAGAGACATCAGCGTACCTCTCTCTCTCTCTCTCTCTCTCTCTCTCTCTCTCTCTCTCTCTCTCTCTCTCTCTCACACACACACACACACACACACACACACACATACACACACATATATATATATGGAGAGTGGGTCCCTTGCAGTTCAGGCTGCCCCAGCTAGGCAAGATTTCCCCTGCTAGGTAAGTGTTCTAGGAACATCTCAGCATTCATGCACCAGCTAGCATAGTTGAGAGACAATTGTGGCAAACAGGTGACTGGTTCTTATACCATGACAATGCACCTGCCCACACTGAGCTAAGCATTCACCAGTTTTTGATCAAAACATCATGACCCCCATGCCCCACCCTCCCTATTCACCCAAACTCTCTCAGGTGACTATTTTTTGTATCCCCAGATGATAAAAGTCCTTAAAGGGAAACATTTTGCCGATGTAGAAGAGGTGGAACAGAAAACAGAAGAAGCACTAAAAGGCATTAAAATTGATGAGTTCAAAAATTGTTTTGAGCAGTGGAAAAAGTGACTCTATAGGTGTATTGCATCAAGCAGAGAGTATTTTGAAGATGACCGAAGTTTAAACGTGTGAAAATAAATACACAATTTTTAATAAATAAATTCTGAGTTTTTTTATCTCCTTTGTATATATGAGGCATCTCTTGTCTACAGCCAAAAGGAACATATACATTAATTTATTTAATTCTCTAATATTTGTTAGTAACTTATGACATATCAGACAGTTTGTAGAAATTGCAGATACAGAGGCAAATAAGACGAATATACTCTGAACTATCATTGATCTTACAGACATTCAACTACTAGGGAAGATGGATATTAAGCGTCGAGTGCACAATTAATTATTGAAAAAGTAAGTTCTATCAAAATTAAAAGTGATCTATAATCTACACAAATACCTGACCTAGTTGAGGGAGTGATGGTAACAAAATACTTCTTTGAGGAAGCAAAATTTGAGCAATGCTTCAAAAGAATATGAGTTAACTAGGCCCAAGTGAAGGGAGTGGATTAGGCAAGGCAAGAGACTTCAGAGAATAAGAATAAATACACTTTTTATAAACACATTCTGCATTTTTTGGCTCCTCTTAATATATATATATATATGCATATATATATGCATATGTTTGATAAATCTTAATGGACATGAAAGGAGAAATAGATAGCAATACAATAATAATAGAGAACATCAATACCCTACTTTCAACAATGAGCAGATCAATCAGACAGAATATTAATAAGGAAACACTGGAATTGAAGAGCACTTTAGACAAAATGGATGTAGCAGACATAGATAGATGATATAGATAGATAGATAGATAGATAGATAGATAGATAGATAGATAGATACAGAACTTTTACTTCAACAGCAGCAGAATATTCATTCTTCTCTAGTACACACGAGGCATTTTCTAGAATATTCCAAAGACGGACATCATGTAAGTATTGTTGTCAGTGACAATGGTATAGAACTAGAATTTTAGAGGAATTTAGGAAAATTTATAAATATGTGAAAATTAAACATGTTTCTAAACAATGGGTTCAAAAAATAATAAAAAAGGAAATTAAAAATATTTTGAAAGATAAGTAATAATGGAAATACAATATACCAAAACACATGGGATGCAGCAAAAGTAGTTCTAAGAGGAAGTTTATAACTACATTTAAAAAGAAAAGAAAAGGCCAGCACGGTGGCTCATGCTTATAATCCCAGCACTTTGGGAAGTTGAGGTGGAAGGATTGTTTGCATCCAGGAGTTAGAGACTAAACTAGACAACACAGCAAGACCTTATCTCTACAAAAAATTTAAAAATTAGCCAGGCATGGTAGTACATGCCTATAGTTCCAGCTACTCATGAGACTGAGGTGAAAAGATTGCTTTAGTCCAAGAGAGTGTGATCATGTTGATGTACTTCACCCTGGTGACAGAGTGAGACCTAAACTCAAAACAAAAAAAAATTAAAAAAAAGAAGAAGAAGAAGAAGGAGAAGAAAAAGAAGAAAGATCCTAAATAAACTGTCTAACATTATGTTTCAAGGCACTAGAAAAAGGACAACCCAAAGTTTGCACAAGAAAAGAAGTAATCAAGGTTACAGCAGAAATAGAGACTAGAAAAATCATAGAAAAAAATCAGTAAAGCTAAGAGTTGGCTTATTAGAGAAATAAAATCAACATGCCCTTAGCTGGTCTAAGAAAAAAGATAATATAAAATATATATTTTATATCTGAGATAAATATATATCTTTTATAAAATATATCTCAAATCTATAAAATCAGAAATGAAAGTGCAGACATTATGACAGATATCTCAGAAATAAAAAAGGATCATAAGGAATTATTATGAATAATTATATGTCAAAAAACTTGATAATATAGAAAATAGATAAATTTCTAAAAATATATAACCTATCAAGGTTGAATCAGGAGTAAATAAAAAGCCTTGACAGACCAATAACAGAGAGATTAAAGTAGCAAATGAAAACCTCCTAATAAGAAAAAGCCCAGGACCAGGTAGCATGATGGCTGAATTCTACCAGATTTTAAAGGAGAATAATTTTAATACCAATACTTCTTAAACTCTTCCAAAAAATAGAAAGAGATTACTTGATTCCTAACACATTTACGAGGCAGTGCTATGATACCTAAGCCAGACAAAGACATCATAAGAGAAGAAACTATAGGCCAATATTTCTGAAGAAAATTGATGCAAAAATCCTCAATAAAATATTAACAAATCAAGTTCAGTATCACATCAAAAATGTTATACATCATGATCAAGTGGGATTGATTCCTGGAATGGGAAGCTAGTTTAACATATGCAAATCAATCGATATAGTACATCACATTAATGGACTGAAACACAAAAACTCCATGATCATGTCAATTGACACAGAAGGAACATTCAACAAAGTTCAATGTTCATTCTTCATCAAAACTTTTAATAGTGTAGGTACAAAAGAAAAATTTCTCAACATAATAAAGGCCATTTGTGAAAAATGCACAGCTAACCTTACATATAATCAATGGAGAGAAACTGAAAGCATTGCCTCTAACATCCAGTGCAGGACAAGGATGCTGTCTCTCAGCACTCATAGTCAGCAATACTAGTAATGCAATTAGATATGAAAAAGATATAGAAGATATCCACATTGAAAAGGAAAAAGTAAAATTATCTCTATCTGCAGAAGACATAATCCAATATGCAGAAAACCCCCCCAAAGACTTCAACAAAAAGCTGTTAGATCTAATAAATAAATTCAGTAAAGTTGCATGATATAAAATCAACATATAAAAATTTATGGCATTTTTATACACAAATAATCTAGTCAAAAAATAAATCAAGAAAACAATCTCATTAATGATAGCATAAAACCAAGTAGGTTAAAGACCTGTTCACTGAAAAGTATAAAACAGTGATGAAAGAAATTGAAAAGAACACAAATAAATGGAAAAATATTCCATACTCAATGATTGGAAGAATTAAAGTTATTTAAATGCCCATATATATTACAAAGTAATATATAGATTAAAAGTGATTCCTATCAAAATCCCAATAGCATTTTTCACAGAAATAGAAAAGAAAATACTAAATTCTGTATGGAACCATAAAAGACTCCAAAAATATCCAAAGCAATTCTGGAAGAAAAAAAAAAGAGTTGGAGGCATCATACTTCCTTAATTAAAAATATATTACAAAGCTATAGTAATCAAAACAGTATGATACTGGCATAAATACAGACACATAATACACAATACAGAGCTCAGAAGTAAATCTAAAGATATACAGTTAACTAATTTTTTATAAGGCTACAGGAAGACACAATGGGGAAAATCTGGTCTCTTTAATAAATGGTGCTGGGGAAACTAGATTTCCACATGCAAAAGAAAGAAAGTGGACCCTTATCTTATACCACACACAAATATCAACTCAAAATGAATCAAACACTTAAACATAAGTCCTGAAACCATAAAACTCTTAGAAGAAAATGCAGGGACACTCTCCTTGATATTGGCCTTTGCAATGATTTTTTGGATATCACACCAAAAGCACAGGCTACAAAAGCAAAAAAATTAAATGGGTCTGCATCTGAGGAAACAATCGACAAAATGAAAAGACAACCTACAGATTGGGAAAAAAATATCTGCAAATCATATATCTGATAAGGGATCAATATCCAAGATTTATAAAGAACACATACAACTCCATATAGAAAGAAAATATGTAACCTGGTTAAAAAAAAGTGCAAGGGACCCGTATAGACATTTATCCAGAGATCACATAAAAATGACCAGCAAGTTCATTAACAGGTGATCAACATCACCAATATCAGGAAAATGCAAATCACAACCAAAATGAGATATCACCTCACACATGTTAGGATGACTATTATCAAAAAGACAAGCAATAACAAGTACCGGTGAGGATGTGAAGAAAAGGGAGCCCTTGTACACTGTTGGTAGAAATGTAGATTGGTTCATCCAATATGGAAAAAAGTATGAAGAACAGAATATAAATTCTATTCTGAATTCAAAGACAACAGGATTTCCAGATGGACTGAACACAGGATGAGAGAAAACGTACAAATAAGCTAGATGTCTAAGATATTTTTTAATGTGATGAATTCATTTAGTAGAAAATTACAGCATTAGAAATGAATAAACTACAGAAACATCAACATAGATAAATTTTTTAAAGATAATGTTGAGCAAAAGAGCAAATACACATATATACTTTAAAATATGTACAAAACTGAAGAATGCATCTTAGTGTGGGGAAACCTATGTATGCAGGATAACTGCGAAGATGTTCAAGTGAATAATAAATAGGAAACGAGTGTGTTTACGGAACTGGAGAGAAAAGGTAGGGTGAGAAGTGCATAGATGGCTTCAAAGTTGTACTAGTATTGTATTTCTCAAGCTGGATATTGGTTTTTGTTTTTTTCTATATTTTCCATATTTAAAAAAATTTTTTTATTTTAAAGATGTGAGATACAATTCAGGGTTAGGTATACAAATGTTCATTATGCAAGTAGCTTGTTGATGAGGTATGCCCTGCCCCCTCCCCTGGCAGTTTCCCACTACTGCCAATCCCTTTCTTATAGTATTGTGATAATTATTCAAAGTCCTCTTATGAGTGAGAATGTGTGTTACTCAGTTCTTTGTTTCTGTGATAGATCACTCAGTGCCATATTAATGTTCGTTTATACCTTGTATTCAATTCACTTATTTACATCTCGAAGATTTGTTGATCACCTATTATGTGGCAGGCATTCAAGGCAATTGGTACATGAGTAAACAAAACAGATGAAAAATCACTGCCTTTGTACATCTTACATTCTAGAAAAGGAAAACAAAAAATAAATTTAAAAATATTCAAGTAAGTAACAAAATTACCTAGAACGTGAGACAGTGATGAGGACTGTTATGAGAGTCCAGCAGTGTAAGGAGGGTTGATAGGACAAGTATTAGAGAGGATATACATTTTAAATAACATAAGCTAGAGGACTCATTAAGGTGGTACTTGAGCAAGGACTTAAAGAAAGTAAGGGAGTATAAAATATTTTGAAGGAAGAACATTTTAGCAGGTTAGTGCAAAGCCCTAAGGCTGCAAGTGTTCAACATAGTTGAATGAAAGAGAAAGTTACAGAAAATGAAGTCAGAAATGTCATGAGAGGTGGTCAGAGTTATTCTAGGACCCTGAAGGCAAATGTAAAGATTTTGGCTTTTCCTCTGAATGAAAAATGGGGATCTATTGAGCAGAGAATTGACTTTTTAAACTTACTTTTAAAGTGCAGCTGAGGTGTGCAGAATAGGCTGTTGGGGGGCAGGGAGGAGGAGGCAAGAATAAAATCCAAATAATCAGTTACATGGCTGACACAGTAATCAAGGCAAGATGTGATGATGGTCTGGAGCAAGAGGGTAGTGCAAGAAATGAAGAGAAGTAGATTCTATTCTGAATTTAGAGATAGCAGGATTTCTGGTTGGACAAAACACAGGGCATGAGAGAAACAAAAGAGCCCAGGATAATGCTACAGTTTTGACATGAGCAAAAGAAGGATAGAATTGACCTGAATTGACTGGGGAAGACTTGTTATGTTAGTCTGCTGGGGCTGCCATAACAAAATGCCACAGACGTGGCTCAAACAACAGAAACTGTTTTCTCACAGTCCTGAAAGCAAGAAGTCCAAGATCAAGATGTGGTCAGGTTTGGTTTTCTTTGAGACCTGTCTTCTTGGCTTATAGATGACTGCCTTCTTGCTGTATCCTTCTCATGGGCAGTCCTCTATACCCACTGATGTCAAATGCCTATATCCTTTTGTAAGGACACCAGTCAGATTCGATTGGGACCTATCAGTATGCCCTCATGTTACTTTAGTCACCTCTTTAAAGAGTCCTATTTCCAAACACAGTCACACTCTGAGATATTAGGGATTAGAACTTCAATATATGAATTTTGGTGCATGTGAGGGGAGAAACAATTCAGCTCATAATAGTGAGTAAGTACGTTTTGGGATGGAAGACTAAGAAGTTCAGTTTCATACATGTTAAGTTGAGGTATCTTGGACGTCTACAAAGAGATTTTAAGTAGGTTGTGTGAAACACAGGTCTAGAATTCCGGGAAGAGATAATAGCCAAAGATGTAAATTTTAGTGTTGTTAGCAGTGGAGTTTAAAACCATGAGGCTCCATGAGATCATCAAGGGAATAAGAATAGATAGAAAATAAAAGGAGGGCCAAAGCTGAAGCCACTGAGCCTCCACTGTAAGTCATCAATGAACAGCAGGAGTGCTCAAGAAAAACTAAGGAGAGACTAAGAGGAAAAGAAAATTCAATAAACCAGAAGAAATAAAAGTAACAAGGAGGAAATAGCTGTATGTAGTAAATGTTACTATTAGGTAAATAAAATGGGGTTTAATAATTGATCCCTTGATTTGTCAACATGTACATCATTGGTGAAATTGGTAAGTGTTCCGTTGGTGAAGTGAGGACAGAAGCCTAAGTGGAACGGGTTAAGAAACCATAAAAGAAATTGAAATCAGAATAAAGATGATGGTTTTGAGAGAGCAACAGAGAGAAAGAAGAATAGGAGAGAAATACTATTTCTTTCCTCCTTGATCACAATATTATCGCAAGGTTGTAAGCTGGACACTTCTTGCCTTATGGATAAACTGTTATGAAGCCCATAAAGAGTCAAACAATGAGAGCAGATGGAGAATAATTTATTCCTGATATTGTTGATGTCTGTGGTTCTGGTTGTCCTTAAGTTCATTTCTACAGAATCCTTCCCAGTAACCTGAACTGTGAATCTTATTGTTTTTTTTTTTTGGTTTAAGCCAAAAGTATGTACTCAAGGTATTCCAGGACCTACAGAGCTGGTATAAATTACATATCTGATTTTTTCTATCTTTACATTTGCTACCAATGTTTCATTCACACTAATTTACTTTTAATTGAAGTCAACTGTAGTCTTCCTCATTTCTCATACCTCATACTCCAAAAATCAGTCAATTCTTGAACATCCACAATCAAAGTATCTCCCGAGTCAGATCCCTTCTCATCATCACCTCTGCCACTCTAGTCCACGATACCCTCAAATCTTACTTTGTTGAAAGAACAAATGGTTCTTCTAGATTTTTTTCTACATTTCCTCATGCTTTTTGCTCCACCTGGAGTCCTCCATCTACTCAGCCAAAAATGTCCCTTCTACTATGTGGAGTTTCCTGATCCCTATAAACTGAAGTGACTTCTCTCTTATTAAAATCTCTTAGACCTTTCATACCATTTGTTTGTATCATTTTTGCTTTGTCTTCAGTTATGTAGGACCTCTTATGATAATCATAGTGAGAACTGCATTAGTCAATGTTGTTTCATCTGCAGTCCCTTGTATATTACATTCTAAGTACATATTGTGCTAAGATACTATCAATTAGCCTCCCTATTTTTCTTTTTTTCATTTAGGTAAGAAGGTTTGGATGGGGAAAATATTATGATAAACTCCATTACTACTTGTAAAAGAACTTTTGGTAATTCTCAAAATTAATAATGATAGACGGTGAAAAGAGATGAGAATGTATGCTTCTTGGCATCCTGTGTTTACATTGTTTTATATTCCCTTCTCTACTCTAAATCTTAAGACTCAGAAAATTGAGCAATAATGAAGGAAAAGGATGTGGAAATGTGGCATTTCAGAAAAGAACATGGATGTGCATTATTCTTGGACTGCAATGTTTTTTGTTCTATAGAAAAATATCATTGTGACCTCAGTTCAAGATAGCCTTCATGAACAGAAGAAACACATCAGTTGATATCTCCATATAATTGTTGACCTAGCAACTGCTACTCTAGCTTCATAAATATTGTCTCATTTTTGAAACTTATTTGCTTAAATAAAAGCTGCTGCTATGAGGCTTAGAGGTTAATTATGCCTATTCACCAAAAAGTGTTTGTTTCAAATTTGTTGCTAAAAATTTCTGGACGTAGGAGCAAGATTATTTTAACATAAAAATTTGTAGTTGAAGGACTAATAGAGATAGCTGCCACTAACTCATCAATACTGTCACACCTTGAACCACTCGTATCTCTCCTTTTAATGCCACATTTTGTCAAATACATCAACGTGAAATGATAGCAATTAAACAGCCTATGATTAAGACTCTCCTTTTAGCATTATCATTAATCCCAAATATTAGAAGATTCCAAAATGAAATGAACTCTAGTCCATGATTGTTCATTCTGAAAATCTGGTTTTACAGATGGTAAGCCTAAATAACAAAATGTATTATCCTATAAACCTATACTAAGAAACCCCCATTGCATGCTAAAGCTACTAGCTTGTCTCAGCTACAAAAATGGAGAAGCAGCACTATTAGGCTAATAATGCCATATGATCTACCATGTAATGCAAATACCAAATGGTGTATTCCTAAACAGAAAATAAAAAGGGAATTTTGTTCCATGGCTATGGAATGTTATATACTCTCTGGAATATCTTCTTTGGGCCCATTTTTATCCTGAGATCATGAAAGCTTTGCATGAGTAACCTAGGATAGACTATGGTCTTTTGAAACTAACTTTTTCTTACTGCCAAATAAATCTCTTTTAAATATGTTCTCTGTGAGGCAATCATGACATCCATTGGCCAACTGGATCTGGGGTTATGCCTGGATACTTTCCACATTGCACGTGGTTGTCAATTTGAATTGTGTATCAACTACCCATCATATTTGGCACATCTGTACTTAACATTGGCATTAATTTTACCCTATTGTTCTAATTGCAGTACTTTGATGTAATGACACCATTCAATTCACAGATGGTACTGGTGGGGGGTTTTCCCAAAAAAATATAATGTAATTTTAATTTGGAATGTGAGAATGCCAAAAATAAGAGCTTCATTGATTAAGTTATCTGAGCCTGCTAAACAGTTGAATATTTGAACTAAATAGGAAAAGCTGGGAAAGAGAACAGCAGGTTTCGATACCAACCTACTGCAAGTGTTTTGTTTTTTTTTTTAGTCCATGGGGTTTGTAAGACTTATCTGTTCATAAATAAGCTTTGGCATACTTAAGATAAGCAAAATAAAATCTATATTTTCAAATAAAATAAGGGCATTCAGTTAAAGTTGAAGGCTTGGTGGATGGAGAAGCCTGAAATCTGAAAAGTAATCATTTAATTTAAATTATTAAGTTTAAAATATCATCACAGATTTGATATGCATCTATATCTATATATTTTAAAAGACTTCCTGGGAGTACCACTCTCCCAATCTCCTATGACATCATGAAATAACGCCTATCACAATTTGCATTTTAAAGAATCAAATTAAGAAATAATTGAGTAACTTTCCAAAGGTCACAGGACCCCTCAGTGATAGAGGAATGACTAGAATACAAATCTTTATTTCTCATTTGAAAGTATTTGATGAGACACTGCCAATTTTATTGAGTTAAAAAAACCGGTACTATGTTGTTTCTACAAGAAACAGACCACTTTTTCTGTAAGAAGGGGGCAAGGCGTATGAGCATAGGACTTTCATATAATACTTAGTTTGGAATGGGGCTGGAGGAGGAGGACACTAAACCATAAGAACAACTCATTTTAGCAATTTGCCTGGAAATAAAAATGGAAGCTGGAGAAAATCATGGAAGGAATGAGAGGCATCTGCCTGCAGAATGAGTGAAAGTCCAAAGGGCTTGCCACAAATCATGAATTTGCTTTAGTAAAATTCAGGCAACCACAGTCCTGGTGAGCTAAGAGAATTCTAACATAGATGGGTGAATGTTGATGAAGTGTAGGGTTGGTGGACTTAGTGATTTTTTTTTCATGAGTAGACTTGCATGGGAGCAAAGTGTTTCCAAGGTAAGTCATGATGTTTTAGTAATATCCAGAAAAGGCTGCAAGATGTCAAATCTCTGATTTTTCCCTAGCACTATAGCTGGGCCGCATTAGAAGGAAGCTGCAGGCAGAAGCTTAAGGAGCTATTTTTTTAAAGGACATGTATTAACCTTGGGGTCACAAGCAGTACTTCTCTGATGTGCAGGGGGAAAAGTTCTTCCCACTTCTCCGTGAAAGGGAGTAGTTTCTGTTCAGTGATGACATAGAAAATGCTGGGTTATTTGTCATTAGTATTGATTGCATTGGAAACTCATTCCCTTGCCCCAGGGAGAAATGGAAAGTGACTGGGTATTATTCTCAAGGAAGCTTGTAATTAGCAGATACCAGGAGGGAACCAGATTCTGTGAGTGTCAGTACATCTGAGACGCCTTGAAGTTCTATATATGTAAATAAATAAGAATTTCAAGGGTGGACAAATAGCTGGTTCAATAGCCTGCACTAAAAACAGAAGTTTATGTTTTCTATTTACTGTAAAACTCATAGGCTGGAATGTCTTGGGAAACTTGTTTTTAATATGCTGCCTTCTTGGTGTTCTCTCTAACACCTTGTGCCCTGTCAAGGGTCACAGGAAGCCCCAACCCATAAAATTGCTAACTTTTGTTGCTAACCATAAAGAATGTACAAACACTGTATAGGCGACCGGCCTGAGAGGATGTAGAGAGAGCTGAGGAGTGCTGATTCACTGCTAACAGATTTTGGAGCCATCCTCTGCATTTCTGTTCAGCCCCTTTCTTCTGAAGCCCTCCCATTGTTTGTATAAATAAAGAGTAGTTATTTATTTCAATGGCATCTGCCATGCAAAAAGTTATACAAAGTTTTGTTTTAATTTCTCAGGGTTTCCTGTGGAATTTCAAAGTCAGTCACCCCCAAACTTGTATTGCTTTTATCTGCAGTGATCAGTATTAAAATGTTAGCCTACCTTTGATTTTCCTAGATTATGTCCTGAGTGGCAAATGATATATATGAGATTAATTAAAAGCCTTATATGAGAAAGCCCTATTCCTACTCTGTGGTGGCTTTTCAAATCTTTAAGCATTCTTCTACACAAAGGCCTCACAGAAAGCCAATTATGGAGCATCCATGTGTGCTAAGAACCTTGGAACTTGACAGCCATGAAACAAGTATGTTCCTGACAGCATCAATTGCTCGCTCTCTTCTTAGCTCTCAATAGGCATCTTATTTTAGACGGGCATCCTTTCTGAATAAGTAAACAAAATTAGGAGACCATTTTGCATTTCTATTTTTTACCACTTATTTTTATCATTATCTAGAATTTATTTCATTTCAAAAAATATCCTACTAACATTTCCATCTCACTTAGGCGTATCTGCTTCCATATCTCTAATACCATAAATTTTTTTAAAAAGTTGTCTCTCTCTCCAGGTATATATTTTTATTTTACATATATGTGTGCATGTGTGTGTATATAAAAACTTCCTCATTTACTGCCAAGAGTTACTCCATTTTAGTTAATTTTTAAAGCTCGTGCAGCTGTTAATTAAAGTAGCCATTATAAGATGATTTAGAATATAATTTTAGAATAGCATACTGCAAGTTTGAAAAGACCTACACCTGTGTTTACCTGTGTACTATAGCTGGTTCTAGGAAAATCCAGATGAGACCCAGGTGCCCAACCCACTTTGTTGCAATATTTACATTTCGCACTAAATGTGTTTATGCCTCACATTTCTAGTTACACAGTCATAATTAAGACGAACAGCATTTCTATACCTCTCTCTGGGAAGTGAAATTCTTTTTATTTTGTGAAGCATAATTACAAAATTGATTTATTGTCATGCCAAATTTTCAAACTTATTGGAGGAAAATTCCATAGCATTACTTTTCAATGAGTTTCAATGAAACTACTTCAAGGCTAGTTTTGAGATAACCAGTGTAGCATCTTTTATTACTGTTTGTAAGAGAAAAATAATATATTAAGAAATGTAGTGCAGAAGTTTGATCAAATGAGCTCAGAAGCATTGGTATAGAGTTTGCACAGCTTTTGAATGGACAATACTAAATATTTACACTAAGTAACATTTAATTTGATTTTTAAATTTATACCACCCAAACCTTTAGAATATGTTCTCTTTTGCCTTTCTTTCCACTGTATTGTTTTGCTATTCATTGTGATGAGAACTAAGAAATTCTGAAATGTGATCTCCCAGTTGAAAATTTCTAGTTGTAGGTGATCAGATTTTACAAATTTGGGTAGGTTTCAGTTCATTTTCTGAAATTAAGTCTAGAATCACAATACTCAGAATAGTAGATTTTACTGTTTGATTTTATTGTCTTAGTCATCACACCAGCTCTTCGGTCTCTAAAATGAAAAATATTTTTTCAGCTGTTCTTCAACTAGCCACTTGTTCCTTTTGACCTAACCTGGGGTCCTTTGATCATGATCCCCTATAAGTGGAAAGATGTGAGTGTATTTTTAAAAAGTCTATGGGATTGTCAATTAGCCTCAGTATTTTCTGGTAAATGTGAGTTTAAAATCCTTCATCCATTTTTTTTCTGAGTTTTAGATTTTCACGATATTGATTTTTTAACTTGTCTACAAAGTAAGGACTTTTTCACACACAAGAGTACCTTTAAGACCACTTGATTCAGCATGCAATATTTTGAATGACCTGAAATCCTTCACTGGGATGATAATAAGACCATATCATTTTGTTGCCATCATTTTAAAGTGGTATTCTTGTCCTGAGACTTAAGAAATTATTTCAACAATTCTATATTTTCTATCGCGTGTGTGTGTGTGTGTGTGTGTGTGTGTGTGTGTTAATGTTAATGCCTGGGTCTTATCTATGGCCACTGAATTTATTTTGTAAGAAACATATTTAACTATATTAACTATACTAGAAATGAATTCAGGCATTCTGTAATTTCCTTATCACTTCCTTATGTATTAAAAACAATGTTATTTCTCTAATAAGGATTAGGGCAACATGAATCCAAAATATTTATTCTTTATTTTATCCCTTTAAAAAATGAAACCAACATAAATACAGGTTGTCCAGGTCACTTTTTTTTTTTTAGACAGAATCTTACCCTGTTGCCCAGACTAGAGTGCAGAGGCACAATCATTGATCATCACAGCCTTAAAATCTGGGTTCAAGTGATCTTCCTGCCTCAGTCTTGCTAGTAGTTGGAACTACAGGTTCACAACACCATGCCCAGCTAATTTTTTTTTTTTTTTTTCTGTAGACACAGGATCTGGGCTTTTCAAATTCCTGGCCTTAAGGAATCCTCCTGTTTTGACTTCCCAAAGTGCTAGGATTACAGCCTTGAGCCACCAGGCCTGACTTGGCATCACATTTTTAATAATGTTACTATTTCTTCCTTCAAAATATATGTATGCAAAGACTATGATTAGAATATTGTCTTATAATGCCAACCCATTGTCCTATGCTTTGATGTTTGGATTTTCATCAGTCAACTATTCCAGGAAATTTGAAGTGTGACTCTCATATTTGGAACACTCAACGTATGATGTAATTCAATTAGAACAAGGTAAATATTTGAAATGATAATTAACTGGTTCTAATTTGTGTTCTGAGGAAATGAGAAATAAAACTACAGTACAACCTTTCAAATGGCTATATTCTAGGAACTAATGCTAAACATTTTACATATTTTTGTTTACTCCTCATAAAAGCCATTCAACATCATGTAATTCTCATTTTACAACTAAGAAAAATAGAGATTTTAGGCAACCTTTCCATGCTTTTTCAAGTATATCCTTATGAAATTCCTTGGAGTTGAGTTGATATATACATCTTTCAATTATGAGAGATCACACTCATCTTTTGGGCAACAAATTTTCCATGTACCTAATTTAAAGCTTCTCACACAAACATTAGTTACATCTAAGTAACATCAGCTGAATTAAAAAAGAGTCAGTGCTCTTAACATAATCACTAACAGCCTTCTTCATTTGCCTACCACTTCCCTTAAAAATACACTTCACTTTTTTCAATGAGAGTAGGTTAAGCATTTTTTCCCCCACTGAGTTTGCATTGACTATACTTGTTGCAGGTTCATATAGCTCATGAGCACTGTATCATGTATACAGTGAGAACTTGGAAAGTAATCTTCTGTGTAACTTCATCACTTCAGCATAAAGTTGAGATCTTTATCTCAATAATGCAAGCTTGTCTTCACCTATTATATGGATTACCCATGTTAAGCTAGTCTTGTGTTTATCGGGCTTTGTTTCCTATCAAAGACTCTAAGTGTGGAAATAGACCACAGGAGTCAACTGAAAATGGGAAAAAAGAAAAAGATTATCTCCGTTGTCTCCTCTCAATTCGAACAAACAGGGATTCTTTAATGTCACCTCTAGGATAATCCCCATACAGCATCATAATGAGGACTGTGTAACTAGGACTGTAACTGTATAATATAAGAGGAAAATAAAAACTACCAATAATGAAACATTTACTATGAGTCAAGAACTCTGCTATATGCCAGGAGTCAGCAAACTTTTTCTGAAAACAACAAAATAGCAAATATTTTAGGCGTTTGCAAGCATATGATCCCTTTAGCAATGATTCAACCCAGCCATTTTTGCATGAAAGCAGGATTAGAAAACAAGTAAACAAATGAGAATGGTTGTATTTTAATAACATTTTAAAAATTAAAAACCTGCATTTGGCTGGCAAGTCATAGTTTGTTGGCCCTGCTATGTGATATATATGTTATCTATAATTATTATAACAAACATCAAAGAAAGGCACTGTTGAATTTATTTCATAGATGAGGAAGTGGATTCAAAGAGTTCTAGTATACGTAAGATCTAGTTGGGAAAACAAAACTGACTGCCAGTAATTCAGTGAAAGGAATTTAATACAAGGAACCAGTTAAAGGGGTATTTGAAGTGCTAAGAAGCCAAAGAGACTACAGTGAGACAACCCCAAGGCTAGTAACAGAAGGAAGTTGCTACCATTCAAAGGGAGGCAGTGGCATCCAGAGCCCAGGAGCTGTCCAGTGGATGCTTCATTGAATATGGATGTCCAGAGAGATGTCACTTCAGTATAAAGTTGAGATCTTTATCTCAGTAATGCAAGCTTTCTTCACCTATTATGTGGGTTGCTCATGTTAAGCTACTCATGTTTATTGGGTTTTATTTCCTGTCAAAGACTCTAAGTGTAGAAATAGACCACAGGGGGAAACTGAAAACAGGAGGAAAGAAATAGATCATCTCTATTGTCTCCTCTCAATTCAAACAGACGGGAATTCTTTAATGTTACTTCTAGAATAATTCCTACATAGAATCATAATGAGGACTATATTACTAGGAATGTAACTGTACAATATAAGAAGAAAATAAAAGCTACCAATTATGAAACACCAACTACGAATCACCTTCTAGTAAAGTTGTAACCCTTTGGTGAGCCCGCAGAAGGGGGAAGAGATGCCCTGGCACCCTGCTTCCTGCCCTACAATCACCCACCACAGTGGTGAATCATAGCTGGATTGCAGTGTGCAGATATCAGCCTCCTGAGGTACAGAGCAGAGCGGGAAATTTATCTCAGAGCACACAGAAAGTGACAGGAACAAGTCATAGTAGCATTGTCATGATTAGAATCTCGGTCTGTCTCCTCCAACTGCCACGCACTTTCACTGTACAACAGTACAAGCAGAGCTTGCCTCTTATCTTTTCTTCTCACACTTTACAAATGTGATATTCTCAGGCTCCAAAATATAACTCTTGAAATTTTTAGCTTCATGCTATGGCACTCAATACAAAAGATTTTCTTTCTCTAAAAAACTAAGACACGATGTCCACAGCCACAGGAAAGTGAAAGTAATTCTGTTAATTTGTCAATGCCTTATTTTACAATATTAATTTAAAATGTGCTTAACTTTGCTGATTTTGTATGTTGTTGGTTTAAAGATTCGTATAGGACACATCCTAGGACCATCCCAATTTCATTTGAGTATTAAGTTGGTAGATTTTTTTATTCTTCTTAAATTTTAGTTTCACAAGATTATTTTCAAGATAGATAGTAAAATAGTCCTTGATAGTTTGACAACCTTAGTGATGTCTACATACATTGCTCAAAAGATTCCTTGTCTCACTGTTTGCTAAAGTTGCTTGGAACATATGCAGTCTGCATGACAGCTGGCAGAATGGTTACTCTGAAGCTCCAAGGGGAACTGTAAGAAGGCAAGATGGACAACAAATTGAGATTCCAGAAATTATCATTTACTCCAAGATTCTCTACCCCCTTGGGGAGGCTTTTCAGTTACATTTCAACATGGAAATTTTTCATAACCCAAAGATCCAGAGTTAGGGATCAGGCATGATGGCTCACACCTATAATCCCAGGACTTTAGAAGGTTGAGAAAGGAAGATCGCTTGAAGCCAGGTGTTCAAGGCTGCAGTGAGAGTGCACCCCACTACATTCCAGTCTGGGCAATAAAGCAAGACCCTATCTCTAAAAATAAATAAATAAAATTTTTTAACAAGTGGTCCATTGTTAGGATCAGTAACATCATTAATAGAAGAGGCAAACCAGTGAGAGTTGTTGTTATTATTATTATTATTTTAGGAAGGATCAGACAGAAGCAATCAGGGTATTGCAAGTCCTGATTATGCAGAGACGCTAATTACACATCACGTGAACTCCAATCATCACATTCTAATCTGCCCTTCAAAAGAAAGAACAGATGAGGATTATCCCACTTGATGACCAGTGAGAGTTCTCGAAAGGATGGCAAAGAAAGCTAGATGCCACACAGAGGATGGAAAGGCCTACTTCCCAGGAAAAAGCGGCACCAGGAATTTGCAGAATATACAGTTGACTCTTGAACAACATGGGCTTGAATTGCAGGTTCACTTATACAATTTTTTTGTCAATAAATATATTGGAAAACATTTCGGAGATTTGCAAAATTTGAAAAAAAACTCAGATAAAACACATGTCCTAGAAATATCTAAAAATTGAGTATGTCTTGAATGCATAAAATATGTGTAGGTTATACTCTATTCTGTCATTGCTACCATAAAATATACACAGATTTATTACTAAAAATTAAAATTTATCAAAACACACACACAAACACAGGCCATACATGAAGTCATTCACAACTGAGAAATGTAAGCAAATGTAAAATGCAGTATTAAACCATAATTTCATAAAATTAACTGTGGTACATATTGTACTTACTGTAATCGTTTTACAGCCACCTTCTGTTGCTATTACAGTGAACTCAAGTGTTGCAAGTATCCACCACTTAAAACACCGTGTGATACTCATCATCTCCGCCTGAGCAGTTTGTCTTGACTGTAAATTACGCATCACAGTAAAAAGTGATCTCTCGTTGATTCTCGAGTATTTTTCATCGTGTTCAGTGCAATACCGTAAGCCTTGAGTAACAACATGGGACTCATAGGAGGAGCCACTAGTAATGCTGGATATGCTTTGAAGAAGCACGGAAAAGTCATGGCATTACAAGAAAAAGTTTCATGGCTTGACATGTACAGTGGATTGATGTACACGTCAAGTATCCTCTGTGTGGCACCCAGCTTTCTTTGCCATCCTTTCAAGAACTCTCACTGGTCGTCAGGTGGGTTAATCCTCATCTGTTCCTCCTTTTGGAGGGCAGATTAGAACGTGATGATTGATTTACAGCTGTGGATGCGTATCATTTCAGATGATTCACCTTATAAACAGATGATGTCAACCTACAGTATCCAGAAAAACAGTATGGTGCTGTAAATGTATTATCTCTTCTTTATGATTTTCTTAATTGTATTTTCTTTTATCCAGCTTACTTTATTGTAAGAATATGGTATATAATACATATGTGTTAATCAACTTTATGCTATCAGCAAGGCTGCCTATCAATAGTAGGCAATCAGTTGTGTTTTGGGGGAGTCTAAATTATACATGGATTTTCTTTCTTTTTTTTTTTTTTTGAATTGGAGTCTCACACTGTCACTCAGGCTGGAGGGCAGTGGCACGCTCCCGGTCACTGCAGCCTTGACCTGTTGGGCTCCTGCGATCCTTCCGCCTCAGCCTTCCAAGTAGCCGGAACTACAGGCACTTGCTACCACGCCTGGCTAATTTTTGGTTTATTGTGGAGATGAGGTCTCGCCAAATTGCCCAGTGGGTCTCGAACCCTCAGGCTCTGGCAAACCTCTCGCCTCAGCCTCCGAAAGTGCTGGGATTACAGGCAGAGCCACCAAACCCGGCCTACACATGAATCTTCAATGGTTAGCATGCCAAATCTCTGCATTGTTCAAGGGTCAATTGTACTTAAAATAAGAATCTGTCACTTCAGTTCATATGTAAGTAAAGATATAGAATCTGATTCAGAATCTGAAATTATGAGCAATTGCAGATGAAGGGACTATGAATTCTCTGTGATTGGAATTCAAAAAAAAAAACCAATGATTAACAACAACAAAAAAAAACACAATGATTGCTGCACAAATTGACATGAGAAGCAAAGAAGAGGCCCAGAAGACAATGCCACACTTACACCCTGAGAGAAGACACATGCTTTAGCCACATTCACCTCTAAGTCACATTCACCACTTCCCAGGGAGAAAAAGTTAAACAGAACCACACCATTTATTGTTTACAATCAGCTGTGTATTTATTTCCTTTTAAAATACCCTGAATAATTGCTAGAATTTAGTTGTCATTTCAGACTCTGACTACCTCTGTTCTGAGTAGAGATCCTGAAATTTTCCCATAATCCTGAATTAAAATAAGAAATTTAATTGCTATTGAAGGATAATATTTGGCTGTTTCCAACTGGCAATTGCTCTTGAGTTTCTGTGCCCAATGAGCTAATCAAGGGAACTGAATAATGGAGTCGGAAAGGCCAGGTGCCCTGGGTCCATGGGTTTGAATCCTGCTCTGCCACTAACTAACTGCAGGCATTTAATTAACTCAAGTTATTTATGCTCTCTGGGCCTCAGTTCTCTCATTTATAAAATGAAAATAAAAATAGTAGCTTCTCATATTACTGTTGTGAGGATTAGCCAAGTAAAGCATTCTGATACAGTGTTTCTCAAACTTTAATGTGCATTATGAATCATTCGGGAATCTTGTTAAAATGCACATTCTCTTTCAGTAAGTCTGGGGTGAGGACTGAAATTCTGCATTTTTAACAAGCTATAGATAATGCTGAAGGTGTTGGTCTGTGAATCATACTTAGAGCAGCAAGGATTCATAAAAGTGCCTGGCACATAGTAAAGGTTAAATGAGTGTTATATGCAGTAATATTATTACATACATCCATTGTGTAATGGTGGCTTAATATATCTCATTCTATCTAGCTACCACATAGTACATACATTAGTTGCAGATACTGTCTTCAAAAGCAAGAGACATTATCTTTTTTTCTTCTCTATTAGCCTGCCTTACTTGCCCCAGGCTGAGTTGTTTCATTTTTTTCTGATTCTTCCTTTTCCTTACCACTTTTACTGAAGGAGTCTTTCTCTATTTTCTCAATTATTATTGAACATATTTTCTGTAACACTTTTGCAAAATGACCATGTATCATCTCCTAACAGCTTTTATACTGTGTTACTATCTTTCTTTCCAAATAGATTGCAAGTTCTGATGTCTTATCATCCTTCTGTATCAACCTCTTTTCCGAAACTAATGCCCTGCATATGTTAAGTGCTCAGTTAATGTGTTTGAGCTTTGGGGGTTGGAGAAATCATTGCTCATCCACACTCTCTTTTCTAAGATGAGCTCAAACAAGGTTGGGATATGAAATCTTCTCCCTTTGTACAATTCCTGGGATATCTGGCTCACTACATCTTTTCGTCTAAGCCAGTTTGAGACAGAGATATACAACTTATTCATTTCCAGTGGAAGGGAAGGCAATGCAAATAAATTCCTTCCAAATTTCTGTTATCACTGTCAAAATCATTAAAGCTATATACAAAAAAATTTGAGGATTAAAAATCATTAATTTTTTTCAAATAAACTGGATGTGACTTGTGAACCACAAGTTCTTCTGGTTAACTTTTTTGCTCTTTTCTGTCTCTGCTAAAAAGTTCAAGTTGGTTCAAGTATGTGTCTCTGTTGTTGACTGAATGATTTTACCAGAGAGTCTCTGGTTTTGAATGCAATCTTTCTCCTACTTTCAATTTTATAGGAGGGAACATAAAGATGCAGAATTCAGAGTCATGAACATCTAGGTTTGAATCCAGTCTTCATTACTTCCTGACTCCATGGCTTAACAAGATACCTAAATTTTCTGTTCCTTGGGTTCCTCGTTGATTAAATGAGAGTGAGTAATAATTTTTGTATATATGTTCAATGTCTGGCACAACAAAATTGATCAATGAATCTGAGCCACTCTTGTTGAAGAGATTTTTTTTTTTTTCCATTTTAGGAAAGCCAACTGGAAGTTCATGATCAAAAAGGTCTTCCACAAAAACCATTCAATATCCAGTCCTCTTTTGATGGACAACATGGCAACACCTTATTTATATTGAAGTTATATAGTGTATGACATCCACTGACACAGGTGGAAGAGTTATGTAATACTTCTCAATTACATACAAATGAAAGTTTACTATTTAACTGCTTTTGATATAAGAATTAAAATGTTCTCTAACATATCAGAACTTTTCATCAGGAAACAATTTTTAGAATAGCAAAAATCGTATGCATTATCATTCCCATATAGATTAAATTGAATTTGTAAAAGATTTTATAAATTATATTATAGAAACCTAAAGTATATTCAAATGAGGTATTTGTCAGAATAAGTCATGCATGTTTGAAAAAATACCCAATAAGAAATAAGCATATTCCTTTTCTTTCAATTATCTGAGATTTCTTGTCTATCTCTTCAGAAACAAAATGTCTTCTATTTTATTTCCAGTTAAATATCCTTTAGATTGTGTAAATATGGTAATCCTCTTATTTCTGTTTCTCTCACTACTCTTCTAATCTAGAAATGATCAATATCTTATCTTTTCTTCATTTCATAGGCATGAGGATTTAGAATAATTGAATGAGCTTAAAAAAACAATAGCAAGATTGATGTTTTCAGAAAACTAGGCAATCATTCATTTAAAAAAAATACGCATTGCCCACCAACTATGAAAAAAGTACTGGCTAGGCAATGTGGGGTATATAAAATGTATGAAACATGGTTCGTGACATCTAAGAACTTACACCTATTAGATAAGGTACATGCATAAAAATTATAATGTCTAGAAAACAAATACAGACCCTAGAATGCACAGTTGAAGTGCAATTTGAAGTTATAAAGGAAAGAGTAATTCTCTGCCAACTAAATAAAGAATGCCATTATGGAGAAAGAAATATTTGAATATACACTTGAAGTACCAATACTATCAGACAAATTTTGGGGAAGAACGAATGACTTTCCACTTTGAGAAAGAGATGCTCAGAGCATGTATGAAGACTGATTAACAACAACAAAAAAACTAAACTAACCAGTGGAAATCGACTCAATTTATTTACTTGCCTGCCTGAAGTACTTTATATATTGATTGTAAGTTTGTAAGTTACACTTTACCCAGAAAAATCCCAGTTTGTGCTGGTTTTCTCTATGTAATTATTTATTATGCCTCTTTTCACTCTCAAAAATATTCTTGTTTGGATGGTGGATTTAATGATCACTCTATTCTTACATGAATGTCCCTGTGTCTTGTCCCCATAAAACGGTAGATTCAAAAGTTTCATGTAACTCTGCCCACATCATGACTGATGGAAACCAGAGATTGGCATCAAAAAATAAGCTGAACAATCTGATTTCTATTCTTTCTTAGAAATGGAAAACCCAAGAAGCTCAAGGCAGGTACAGAAGCCGTATAGCTTCAATGACACCACAGTTGCACAAGTACAAGTCAGAATTATGAGGGAGCAGAAACTGAATGAATGGTAGCAGCCAGGTAGTTGCGGAACTGAATGAGGCAGACATGTAGGGAATAACTCAGCCACAATAATGGAAGAGAGCTACAGTAAAGTTGCCTGAACTCTTACTGGTAAGATTTCTACTGAAGCTTTGGATCCAGGACCACCTCTATATTCAGTCTCTTTGATGCTCAGGATTATGGTGGTGGTTGTTATTGAATTTTCTTGAGAATCCCCTATTTTTTCACCCAAAATCTTACGATAATCCCTAGCTCAAGCAAGCTCTGTGGTCCCTGTTTCTGGTAAAAGAAAAGGAAACAAGGCTGAAGTCAGAGGGCCCAAAGAGCAGGATGTTACAATATTTCAGGGACGAAGCAATGCTACTTCACATTGTTATCCAAGGAATGGGAATAGAAAAAAAAGGAAGGTAATGAAAGTGGAATGTATGGGGGATTTGCTGACTGTTTAGATATGAGGGCCAGATGAAACAGAAAGCCAAATATGATTCAGAATATTTTTATTTTTATCACCAAATAAGACACCAGTACTATGAAGAAAAATTGTTCCAAACAAAAAATAATAATAAAGGGAACTACTTAAGTTCTAAGAGGGAGTATAATAAAGAAAATTATTTATATAGATGACAGAATACCTGATAAGTCAAACAAGAAATAATAAAAACAACCTGGGGTTTAGCAGAAAGTTGTTCCCACTCCTATGGTTGAGGTTTTAAGCACTAGGTGATGTTATCAGATTTCAGAATTTGAGGTCATCTGAAGGAAGCTACAATCAAGTGGGGGCTGTCTGGCTGAAGCTGCAACCACAAAAGTAGGGTGCATCCAGCAGGAAGCTGGAACACCATAGGAGATAAAGCCACTGGCCAGAAAATACCTTCCAGAGAAGGAAGAAGAAAAAATACCCTGAATTCTCCATTTTTCCTGCCATGTAGTCCCCTGCCAGTGCCACACATTGGCTGAATCCATCTAGAAGTCAGTTGGCAGATGAGTCTGGGAAATATAGTTTGTAGGAGGACATTAACCAGATCTTAAGGGAAATAGGTAATGACTGATGCAACATCTGACCTAAGTCAAGAGTGTAAAGCAGGAATAATATAGTTTTTCTCTGGATCGCTTCACACACAAAGATGCAAAGTAAATGTGTTTGCTCAATGAGCCATTTCTGGGTGGCCCTGTAGGCAGTTGTTTCATGAATAAAATTTTTAGATGAAACAGATGACTTCAAATTTCACTGTCATGTAGTCACAACAAAAATATCAGACAGAAATTAATGTTCACAGGCATCAACTGTATCTATTAAACCAATGATCTGTCACAGGCATCAACTGTATGTATTAAACCAATGCTCTTCAATGTACATGTCTGGGAAACTGCCAGCAATATTAGTATTAATTGTATAGATTAGTGTACTGAAATCCTCCATAAACATTCAGAAAATCATGTCAAGCGAAGAATACCTATGTAAGAGTGGTTGTGTCTATTCACTACATTTCTTGGACTCATAATACGCTAAACTTTCCTGTATTGCCAGCATGTAAAGAACCAATTGGGTTTTTTTTGTTGTTGTTCATGGAACTATGATTCATTTAGCACCTCCTGTACAACCAAGATACAGAGACTATAACTATGAATAAGACAGTCCTTGTGCTTCAAAGAGCTCTTAGGGGAGACATACAGGTAAGGAAGCAATTATTATTCTACAATGGGATAATACCATCATAGTGATAACCACTGAGTGATAGATAAACACATGGAAAAGGTGCCCAAGTGTAACTTGGGAATGTCAGAGACTATTTTCAAGGATATCAGTGTGGGAGCTAAGAGATGATATGTATTTTGGGTAGGGAAAATTTAGACACGAGGTGGTGATTATGAAGTGACCCAGAGAACATGGATTATTTAGGTGACTACTAGTATTTTAGCATTACTTCTGAAAAAGTTGTAGAGGAAATAGAAGAGACCAATTTAAGTAGAGGTCAGATAATGAGTATCTGGAGCAGTGATTTGTTGGTAAATGTTTACCAAGAGACTCTTAAGGGAGAAGAGGGTCTGATTTGTAGCATTTGCCAAATTTGGTTGCACAAATGTTCCAGCATAGTTAATTTCAAGCTACCAATGTGATATCATTGAATGAAGAATTGGAAAGAGATGGGCAGTGGTACAACATTATAGAGTTATTTGATCACCCAGATATAATAGATACAATAGTCAAATAATATTCAATAGATACAGATACAAAATTCAAAGATGTGTGCTTTCATGTGCTGCATTTTGCTGAATACCCACAACATCCATTTATTCAGCTGTTCATTCATCCATTCACTTGTTAAATTAACACATATTTTCGAGCCTCTATTATGTGCCAAACAGGGTTTTAGTAGCTGGGATATCAGCATAAAAAGGAGACAGGTTTTACCTCACTGTGGTAAAACAAACATCATTATTGTACCCATTATACAGCTGATAAATTGAGATGTATGAAGATTAAATAATACAGTTAAGCTCACACCATTAGTGCATGGAGGAATCAAAAGAGAAAATCAGCCCTCTAATTTTAAATCCAAGGACTTGTTTCCATTATATCGTGCTACCTACCTAGTTGAGCTGAACTCTATCAGGGCTTCTCTATTTTTATCACCATGAATGCAGTAGGATAAGTAAAATAAATTTATGTGACCTTTCAAATAAATTTAGGTCATTTTTCTTGGAAGCTTATCTGGCGTGAACTTTAAAATACTGCAATTAATAATGATTATAATACCCTGGAACTCTGTAGTAACTTCTTTCGAAGAATCCCAAGGAGCCTCTAGATGTATTAAACTAAGTTATTCAAGTGACTTAGTTACCATCTGAGAATAAGATGGACTTTAAAAATTGCATTAATTGTATTAACCCTTTCAGTCCCGTAGACTCAAGTTTTTTCTTTCTCCAAAGAAAAATATTAAGTTCTGTTCAGATTCTCTAGAGAAAAATAAACTAATCTGCACTGAATATGAAGTCAACATTTTTACTTCGATTTAATCCTGAAGGATTTTTTTTAAACTTTTAAAATACTTTATGAATTTAAACATATGCATAGATTTCAATAATTTAACAATGTATATTGCCTCTTTGCCCTATGTCCCATAAAAGAAAAGAAAGTATAATGAAGTTGTGTTCTACAAAAAGGCACTGACTGTAATAAAGGGTACTTAAAAGGCCATGAATTTGGAAAGCAACTTGTTTGCCAGAGACACCCAACAATAGCAGCCAAAGAGTAACTAATTCCCTTTATTTTATCCTTCAGACATTTTTGACCTCTTCCTACACCTTTCCAGCCATGTGCAATCTTGTGGATATCTCTTTCTTCCACACATTATTTTCCCTTTGTACTGTTTCTATTTTGTTTCTAATAATTTTTCATCCTATGTTTGATTATTGAATTAGCTAGCTTCCCACCTCCTTGTTTCCAAACTCTCACTACACGACTATTTTACTTTTTATTTTATTTTATTTTATTTTAAGTGGGGCCTCACTTTGTCACCCAGGCTGGAGTGCGGTGGCATGATCATAGCTCACCACAGCCTCTACCTCTTGGGCTCAGGTGATCCTTTCAGCTCAGCCTCCTGAGTAGCTAGGATTAGAATAGGCCTACAGGCACACACCACTATATTCAGCTATTTTTTTTTTTTTTTTGTAGAGTCAAGATCTCACTATGTTGCCTAGGCTGGTCTCAAACTCCTAGGCTCAAGCAATCCTCCCACCTTGACTTTTCAAAGTGCTAGAATTAAGAAAAATATCAGGTTCTTCATGTCAGTTTCCAGCTCCAAAAGATATCACTGGTTTCTCAGTCCTCACAGGCTCAAGTTCATCTGCATATTCAAGCAAACTTTTCACCATTTCCACTTCTACCTCTTTAGGAGAACCCTTATGGTACACTATACTTTATGCTAGAAGTCTCCCTGTCTGTTTCCGCACATGGACTATGATATCTTACCTTTTCAAAATCTTCCAACTTTAGCTCAAAGCCACACTCCTCAGTCATTTCTTTTATTTCTCCCACTTCTGATCTCCTGTATCTCTTATTTTTCATATACCAGTTTCGATACTTAATTAAATCTACAGTTTAAAAAATTGTACTATAGTTTTTTATTCATACTAAAACTTTCAAGACCATTCATTTTGTTTATACAACCACACTGTGAGGTCATTTATGTCTAAGTACACGAGAAAGGCAGATAAAACTATTTAAATCCATACACCCTGTGTAAATTCACGTAAGCTTTTAAACCCCTATGAGCCTCAAGTGCCTCATCTGTAAAATGGGATACTACTATTCATGTCACAGAATTGTTATTGGAATTAAATAAAGGTGTGTATGAAAAAAGGTCTACAGGATTTGACACATAGTCGATTTGCAGTAAATGCCAATCATTATTCTCTTTCTCTTCAAAACTCCACAATTCTGTATTCATATTACCCTTTTTATATCTTTTTGCAAAAATGCATCATATTCCAACTCCTGCCACCTGGTTTCAACATTTCTAAATCCTCGTGGAGGAAGGGAAAGCCTTTAAGGAGAAAACATCTATGCTCATTTAGTTCTCAGAGATGCGAGCTGCCCTGCTTACTTAAGGCTGTCTTCACTCAAAATCACAGCCAAGTTCATTGTACCTTTATGCTCTCAAATGGGCAGCAGCAAATGTTCCTGAGCATTAGCAATGGCCTATCTGTAAATTTTCATATGCATGAAATAATTTTTCATGTGTTTTCAGTGTATGCTATCTTATGTATATGCAAAGAATGTTACCATTATATTTGGCAATAGCTAAAAGAAAAATTATTCCATAGTCTTAATTTCCTAGCTAACATAAATTATCTCCATTTTATCATCCACACAGAATACCTTACTGTTAGCTGAATATTGACAGACTTAATTCTAATTTTTCAGATTTATGAGGTTCATAATGATAAAACTTCAAGGGTAAGCTGTTTGTGTCATCTATAATGCATGACTAGACAGTCACTGGAAAACGGGACATTGACCTAAAAAGATAGCCCCCCTTCTCACCCCCTAAACCTGGTATTGCTGTCTTTGGCCTAAAATCTTCACTGCTCATCAATCTTTGGACTTAAAGCCTAATAGCTTTTGACATCCTTTAAAATTAACATGTATCTGGGAGGTGAATGAATGCTGAGACCAACTTTGTATGCACTTGGCAATTTAGGATAATAACCATACTTCCTGTATTCGTTTCCTAGAACCAGTGTAACAAATCACCACAGAGTGGGTTAACAGAAATTTATTATTTCATGATTTGGGGGCCTAGGAGTCCCCAAAATAAAGGTCAATTGTTCTTCTGAAGGCTCTGGGAAGAATTCTTCCTTGCCTCTTCCAGCTTCTGGAAGCCTCAGGAGATTGTTGACCTGTGGCAGCATAACTCCAATATCTGCCCCTGTCTTCACAAAAACTTCTTATTTGTTTTTCTCTCCTTTTAAAAAAAATATAAGGACAACAGTTACGGGATTTAGAGACCACCCTTTAATTTGGGATGACTTCATCCTGAAATACTTTACTAAATACATCTGCAAATACCATATTTCCAAATATGATCACATTCTAGGTTTCATATTGTCATAAATTTGGGGGGAAAATATGCCTCCCACCACACTCTCCTTGAAAATTCTAGAGAATGTAGTAGCAAACAAAGGCTTCATATAAATTAGCATGGTGAGTATTAATGGTTATAGATTACTAAAATGTTTCACTGTTAAGAAAACAAAAAGCCATATAAAACACTTACTTGCTTGATTAAAACTACAAATCTGATATTTTGGTTTTGTATTCATTATTATTTTTAGACATAGAATGACTATTTTATGTAAAGTAGATTTCATAACTGAAGCAGCATTGCTCTTAATTTCCCAACATTTATTTTATTATCTTTTGTCTCCACACTACTTAATAAATAATTGAGAAAACAATCATTTAGACCAAAGTTCATCATGGTGGCACCATCTAGACAGCTACAAGAAATAACTATGGAAATAAATTCTGCTCAGAGTAGAGCCCCTGACACAAAATATTGCAAAGTTGATTCCAGAATATGTTTGTTCAGAGGAAGGGATGCTACTTCCCAGATACGGTGGAGTGATATCCAGCTGCCTTTAAACTAAGCCATTTCAGAATCAGTCTTATTACTAAGGGAGAACTTATGCCAGACTCATGCTTTTATTGCAAATCTAACCACCTTCACCTTACCCACTGTCTACAGCCAAAGTTTATTGGAAGACTTAGACAATCAAAATATTCAGAATGTTTCTGAGTCTGGCATCCATCACTTCATTAAAGTGCTTTATTTCACTTCATTAGCCAAGGAATAAAATCCTTGTTAGAAAATTACGTAGAGTATAATGTATATGGTTATCTTATTTAATACCATCTGAAGGTGGTATGACAAGTTATCATGTAAAATGGAGAAATTAGTCACAAATTTTGGCAATAATGATATTTGACATTCTCCTTATCTTCTTTTTGTATTAACTCCCAAAACAATAGCGTGCTATTGCTTTAGAAAAAATGATAGTGAATGTTACAACAAAGTAAAAGGTGCTAATACTTTTTATTTCTAATCTTTACACTCAGCTCTTTCACCAATCTTTCCCATCTCTGTAGTTCCCCTCTGATGTTCCCAGTGGCTAGGGAACAGCTCATTGAATAAGTCACATCGACATATCTTCACATTTGAGGACGACAGGAGCAGTGCTAAATCCTAGCCCACTGTTCAACTCTCAATCCTTATGATCCTATAGCACATCCATCCCAAGAAATAATTCATCAAGACCGGGGGGGGATAATATAATCTTTTTTATAGTACAGTATTTTAAATGAAACAGCTTTTGGCCTGTGTGGTCTCAGTGGGCACAAGGGGAAATTCAGGATGCTAGCTCATCTCACACCAAGTTTAATAAAGGGTGTCCTATAAAAAGCTAATTTCTTGCTGGTAAATTGCTTTTTAAGTAATGCTTGCTGTTGCAAGAGACCCTTTCATCGCACTGACTCTGGGAGCCATGTTTGAAAGGCTAGATGTGCTCTGTGAGATAAGGTAGGATCCAGGTGGAATTCTTCTTCTCCTTATGGGATGACAATGTATATAACTAATATTGTCCCTTGAGACTAGTTTGCATGCAGTTGCTGGTATGGCACTGTTCAGCAGCCTGCTGCAGATAAGAATGAGTGATGATGCCCTAGATTTTAATGGAACTTTTAGAGTGCATGCAGCAGTGGGGTGCAGTCTTCAGCAAAGAAAAACGAGCTGACTTGCAGGCATGAGAGGTCATCAAGAAAGATAAAGAAATAGGACATCCACTCTAGGCTAGGCAAGGCTTTTTAGAGGATATTATGGAAATGAGCAAGAACCAATTTAATTTTTATAATGCCACTCCATTTAACTTTAAAATACAAGGTCAAGGTACTGTGTTTTTCATAATGATTAAAGATTTGGAACATTCTTTCTGTTGAACCCTGCTGCATTTGTTTGGCAGAAAAAGAATGTGACAAGGAATAAAATTGGGATCAGAAAACAACAAAAACATGTTCTGTCAACTGCTCAATACAAGTTAAAAGGGAAAAGAAAAAGAGAAATTCTGATGGACACGTTTATCCTTACCCCAACAGAAGAGGATTTATCTTCCTAAGGTCCTATTATTTAGAGTTAGTTTGATCCCAGGTTGGTGACATATCATTTAAAATAAAATGTGTGTATAGGATCAGTGAAAACTGCATACCCCTGGATAAAACAACAGATTCCTTTTTCTGGCAGAGAATTTGCTTTAACCTATCATTTAGTAAACTATTCACCCTGAAATTTCTTGAAAGAGATACTGTTATTATAAAACTATCTTACTTTGCATCTTGTTGGTTTTATCACAATTTCATGCTGCTAATTCTCAACATGTAATATGTCTGATATATATGGTTAATCTATTTTAGGAATAAAACTAAAAATACTTTAAGCTTATGTATTTTTAAGTAGCATTTCTGGATGTAAAGGTGGGGTAATTGTGCTATAGTGTAAAGGATTTTGAACTTGAAGTCAGAATATATATCTCTGTCACAAAGTATGTGTGACCTTAAATAAGTTATTTAACTTCCTGAATCTTAGTTTGTTAAGCTTTTTCTATAAAATGACATGCCTATCCATGTCTTTATTTTATCAGAATTAAATAAAATAATGAGAAAAAATATATAGACTTGAATGTACTATACAAGTTTAAATCACTGTCATTACTTTCTTACCCTAGAATTTTGACCTTACTTTTCATAGAGAAAGGCTGAATCTAGAAAATTTAGCCACCAGGCAGCATTTGGCTTTAAGAGAAGTATGATCATGTGTTTATACAGAATACTAATTATAAATAGTATATAGCAAAACACAAGTTCTTCCAAATACGTACTCTATACATTTTTTTTTAATGTAGTTTGGGCGGGAGGAATTTTATCAACTATGTTAAATGAGAAAATGTCTCAAGAAATGAAGATAATGATAAAATATTGTTGATCTAAGTACAGTAACATAAAACTTCAAATTCCAGGCAAATGTGAGGTCAACTGATTACATATGTTTTTTTTTCCCACAAAATGACTTAGTTAATTTAAATATTGTTTCAGTAAAGACAGGTAATCCCCAATTCTGTGTCTATACAAAGTCTAAGATTCATTATTATTCATTCATCAATGATTTATCACCCACTTATTATAAGAAAAGCCCTGAGATAAGTTTTGAGGGAAAAAAAAACTAAGAAAAATAAAATGTGATCCTTTGCTTTCAAAAAGCTTTGTCTGGAATAGGCAAGGTAAAGTTTTGCTTTTAAGAGCTCATATTTTCCAGCAATGGCCATTATGGCATTAAAATAGTTTCCTGAAATCCTTGCTCTGTGGGTGTATTCGCCTGGTGTTCTAAACTGAAACTTTGTTATATGACTAAGTAAAAATCACTGGATGCTAATCAGTAGCTTTAGAGATGACAGAGTCATTAGATGACATATTTTTTTAACCACTTTACCTAATAGACAAGAATACTGAGCTGCATTTCTTAAATTTAGATATCTGGTTGAGGATACATAGTAGCAGGGCTAAATCAAGAACCTCTTGGGGTTAGAGTTTTTGTGTATGCATGAATTTGTATTGGGATTTAAAACATTGCTTGTTTGCTAAGTTAAATTGAAAAATCTGTTTTGCTGTGAGGGGGAAAAACAGCTACAAAAATAGACTTAACTTCTAAACTATGGGTCATATCAAACTAAAGAAATAAGTTATCTAGCAATAAAAGCTAACACTTTCCATAGAGCCAGAAAGGCTTGGTGAAGAGGACAAATAAATGTCTTAGGTGTCTACCATAAGTATAGAGAAAGCTAAATGAATAAACCAGATACAAGACAGACAGCAACTCATAATGCTAGTAAGAATAATACTACTAATATTAAAGTTCTCATGAATTAATTGCCTACCGTGGTCATAATGATTAGGTACTTCATGACTGCTTTCTCACATTAATCACATGAAGAACAGATTACTTCTTCATGGACAGGTTAATGAAAGGTGGGGGAGTGCATGGGCAAAATAAACTTAGAAGTATCATGCCTACCACATGGACTGTTGCTATCCAGAGAACTAAGGCTCGAGCCCTCATGAAAGACAAATGGAACTATCATACTTACTCAAAGAAAAAAAAACCCAGACATACCTGTGCTTATAGACTGGAATGTGAGATAAAAAGAGAAGCTTTCATCATGGTATTAACAAGCTGAAATATTCCTTCAATTTTGTGATTGAGAAGCTTAACTAATGCCAGCGTTTTCACTGCTAGATATACAGATAATACGTAACCTTATACAACCTTGGTAAGGGAAAATCAGCATTTCTCCCAGCCCTAGAAGGTGGATGACCATGAAGGTCTCCATTCTCTTGAGAAGATATTCAAGTACTTCACTGCCCTTTTAATAGTTGGTTCAGTATTCACCAAGAAAAGTAGATGGTATTCTTTTTGCAGACCCTTCTAAGGATAATTTATTCTGATGAGCAGAGACATACCTTTAGTGCATAAATTGTTCCCTTTGCGCTTTTTGTGATAAACATCACCGTAGAGAACAAACACGAAGTAATGACATTGAATTAAAAGACACCGGAGAGGCAACAGCAACCGGCATTTATTAAACTAAAAGGACGACACAAACTGGTGTGCCTTGCATTTTGCTCTGACGATTAACAGGCTGAGTCAGGCTTTGATTATCATGGGGGGTAGGAGATTTTTCAATTGGAAATTCCCAGTTATGGCCTGGGTTCACTCAGAAAAGAATGGCTTGCAGGAATCTCACCTTTCTTTGCACATGCCAAATTGCTTGCCATGTTCTATCAAAAAAGTGGAGTTTCCAGAGAATGTGGACAAGAAATCATGATCTCAATGCCTAATTAACCCAAAGAATTTCTCAGAACAGTAAGTGCATGACAACCTTGATTTTGTACATGTGGAAATGAGAAGTAATTACACAATATTTTTTCACCCACTTTTTGGATTCATATAATATCAGTGAAATAATGTCAGACTGGCATATCCATGAATTTATGCTTCATGAATAAGTATTCAATAAATAGTGTATTTAATCAACAGAATTGATTTTTACCTCTAAGAACTTCAAAAATATCATCGAAGACAAGGTTACTGAAGTTGTCACTGTTCTTTCTGAGCCTTTGTTGTGCCAGGAGGAACAGATGGTAAAATCCAAAGTGATTAGAGAATCAGTGGGGTGGGGGTAACATCGGGGGACCTGTCCAGTGAGGCCTTCTAGCATCTTTCCTGAGCAGTATATTAACCCATAACACTTAGAAATCTACACCTCTAAGTTGCTTGACATCCAAGACACACCTGATGTTCCCTACATTTTGAAATGTTTTTGATTGTTGTTTTCCAGCAGTATCCTCTGGTCTGTTTACTCTTCAACTCAACTGTCAAAATTGAAAATACAAGTAAAAGTGCCCCTTTTCTCCCTTTCAAATTCTTTGTGTTTTATTGAGGTATAATTTACATACAAAAATTTACCCTCTTAAATGTGCAGTTTAATGAGTTTTGACAAATATATGCAGTCCTGTAATCACCACCACGATCAAGGTATAGAATATTTTCATCATCCCCAAAAGCTTCCTTGTACCAGTCTTCCCGCCCATTCAGCCCCTGGCAACCACTGATATATAAAAATACTTTTAATCTGAAAAGCGTTATATGTATGGCAGTATCAGTGATAATAGTAACAAGATTTATTCATTGGTTCACTATATTTCTGAGCGCCTATATGTGCCAGTTTGTTTGCAACCCATTATACTATAACCAACCCTCACCCCCCAAGGGATAAACTGGTGGCAGAGACAGACAAATGACCAGTCTCTATACCAGATCTATCTAATAGATGAATCTGAAATATAAGAGATGCACTACAATGTGACTATTGAGCACTTGATGTGCTTAGTGAAACTGAGGAACTGAAGTTTTAACTTTATTTAATTTTAACTAATTTAAATTTATATAGCCACATGAAGCTAAAGGCTATCCTATTGGAAAGCACAGCTTCTATATACAGTAACATGATAATGATACATGGTAAAGCAAGAATTTAACCAACGGCTAAAGCTTTTACCTCACCAGGTTTACTAGTGTTACCTTATATAAAAAGTAAACTTAGAATAGAAAAATAAATTACTTAAATAGGTAGAGACCTGAGAAAATTTTCTTCTCAAGGGAGCACACATGAACTCGTATTTAAACAATGTAAAAAAAATGACACTTGAGGGTAATTCATGAAGATTTCCTTTGGGTTTCTCATGCTTATTCTACACATAAATGTCTAATTTTATGTAGGGCCCAATAAATTGCAGCTTTTGATGTGATCATTTAATGGTCAAACATTACATGTGGTTTAACCTATTATTCTTATAAAGACATAGATTGAGTAGAACTCATCTAAGTTATCAGAACAATTTTTATTCTTATGTTAGACAAGGCATTTAAAGTTTTAAAATGTTCACTTTATAGTAGGTCAAGAGTATTGTATAGCATCAGCTCTGAAAGTTTACCTGTCCTGTATCCCAAAGTTCACAACTCAACTATCAGATATATTGTTATGTCTGTTTCCAATTGTGCATGAATTTTCCAAGATACACAATTGGAAATTGCATTCTGGCTATCAGCTTAAAGAGGTTTTAACCATGTCCTCATTATGAAGTCATGTTATGTGAAGTCTCCAACTCCAAAAAAATATTCAAAATTGTAATTTTCTTCAGAGAAACAAATTCTCCATTTCTGGATTTTGAATACCCATTAGTCATATGATTGTGGTAAGAATTTGCAACTTATGTGGACACAGGAAGGAAACAGCTAAAAAGCAACTTGGGCAAGACCCTGTCTCTACAATCAATCAATCAATCAATAAGCAAGTCAAGTGTGGTGGCACATGCCTGTGGTTCCAGCTACTTGGAAGACTGAGGCAGAAGGATCACCTGAACCTGGCAGGTTGAGGCTGTGGCGGCTGTGAGCCTGCCACTGCACTCCAGCCTAGGAGACAGAGGTAGACTCCTACTCAAAACAAAAAAAATGTCAACACAAGATATTGGTAGTGATGGAAATGTTCTGTATCTTCACTACGGTGGCAGATACAAAAACATATCCATGTGAAAAAATTGTATAGAACTAAAAACATACACCCAGAGATGAGTGCATGCAAAACTGGGGAAATATGAATAAAATGGATGGATTGTATTTATGTCAATAGCCTAGTTGTGGAGGGAATGTCTATAGTATTTCTTTTTTTAAAAAAAGTTACTTAGTTCTGAGTCAAATGAGAAACAGTTTCTACTTCAGGCAGGCTGCTAATGAAGCCATCATGGTAATTTTATTCCATATGATCACTATTTCAGAACAACTTTTCATCATTACAGTATAGCATGGAACATTCTTTAGAGTTCAAAAAGTAACTTTTTAACTGATTGGCTATAGAGTTTTGCTTTTCTTTTCTTGCAAAAGGGACTGTTTTAAAACAGTCCAATTAGTCTCAAGGTGTCTCTAGAAAAGTTGAGCTAACAGTATAGTAATCATTCTTCTAAGATATGTAAGAAATTTCCATTCATTTACTTTAAAATAATTTGTACACGTTTCCTTTTTTATGTTGAAGCGAAGGGCCATTGAATTATTAAGATTAGTCAATCTCAAAAGTGTAAAATTAAATTCAAATTGTGTTATTTTGTTTTTAATGAAATACTGTATATTTTAATTAAATTAAAGTATTATGTGGCATTGCTATTACTTTCAGTCAGATAAATTTATCATGAAAGGGTCTATAATTTGCATCTTTGTGTTAGGTATAGGTAAGGAAATACATTTAAGTGGTTATTCAGTTTTTAATGGCATTATAAATTCCAGGCATTCAAATTAATTCAAAATTAATGAACAACTACTTTAAATGGGAAAGTATAAAGTCAACAATTTGTACAAAGGATAGTCTTAAAAGATGAACATTAAAGAGTTTTACTATTGATGTGTTGATGCTTTTGCTTGCACTCTCTAAATAAACTTTTTAAATATTTGTATTGATAATCATCAAAACCAACTCTACTTGCAGGCAAAAAGTATTCACCAGTTATTTCCCTATGATGAAAATGAGGAGATAAATTGAGCAAGTCTCAAATGTAAAAGTAGCTGTCTTTGAGAGAGAACTACTGTCCTTATATTTATCTTCTGTCAGCATGGTATGGCATTTTGGAAAGACAAATTATGCTATTTGCTAAATACTTTGTTTTTAAAATACAAAGATTTCACAGTTTATGCCCTGTACAATTTATAAGTACTCTATGCCACTGAGTCTGCCCATGAAATTTTTATGAAGTCAGAACTTTTTATCTCTTTTAATGAAATTGCAAACCTTCTGTGGATTCTTTTATTAATTTTATTCTGAAAGAAATCTGACCAGGTTAGGGAAATCAGGTCAGGTTCAGATGTGATCCCAGCAGGAAAGCTCAACTACAGACTATAATTTAAAATAGGAAAAAAGATACTGAGGTTTTGTTTTTGTTTTCAGATCAGCCTTTCTGCTTTTAACTATTATGCAATACCATCTTTATATCTCTTTTTTCCCTCAGAAAGTGTTAACAGGTATGCATTTAATTAATGCTTTCCTTGAGATGATATTTAAATTCACTTCATCTGTCAGGCTGTCTGGGATAAAAGTACACAGTCAGATTTTGGTAACATTTGAGTTGATGTAAATATGCCCACGCATATTTACATCAACTTACCATTTATTGTGTGAATGAAAAGCAATGTAAACATTGTTCTACTAGGGAGACTCCACATTTTGATCAAACTTTGTCTTTATTTATATGATTCCAGAGCATCTGGAATCTTTAAAAGGACTGATATTATTGTGTTTAAAGTATTTGGTAGTGAAATAATGAGGGAATAGCAACTCAGCTGATTTATTGAATTTGTTTCTCTTCATTTTGATGTAATAAAATGTAGTTTTTGTCACAGACTGATGAACAGTGGTAGACTATACAAACTCTGCATTTGCTGGGTTTAATCTCACTCTCTCAAAGAATGGAATGGGAGTTCACTCCAAAGCCAGACATGCTTCACTGTCCACTGCCTTCCTTGGATATAGTGTGAACATTAATTAGATGAATTCCGTAAAGTACTCTAAGCTCTTTGGAGAAAGATACTCTCTGCATAATTATTCTTAACTCTCATGTGCTCTTACGATATAAACTATTCTGCCAGGAAATCCTTTTTAGGGATTATCACTTAAAATGAAATTTTCATTATCAAAAGTAGGAAAAATATATATCTACTGACAGACTAAAATATGCTTTAGGCAACTGCTTTTAAATAGGGAGAAATCTTGAACTATGGAGCCATCCATGCCTGAAAATACTAAGTAATAAAGAAAATTGGTGGCAAATTTGGAATATTAATCATAACATTAAGTTGCAATGAAAAAAAGACAGCCATGTGCCCTTTAAAAATAGGTGCACAAATTTTTACTCTAGAAATATGTAACTTTAGGCATAAAAAAGTACAGAGTGAATTATTTTATGGCTCTGAAATTAAAGTATGCTTAATTTACTCTGTTGACAACAATGAGTCTTTAAAGAGATAGTTCTCACTGTTAGCTACATGTTGGAATTACCCAGGAAGCTCTAAAAACTTAAAGATGCTTCGGTTGCACCTGCAAAAATTCTGATTTAATTTGTTTGGTGTCGAGGCCTAGGAATAGGAATTTTTTAAGCTTCCCTAGTGATTCTAAGTGTGCAGCCTACGTTGACCTAAGATAAACCTAAGAGAATGCAGAACCCAGCAATCACCTGACACAATACCCTGACTTTATAGATGAAGACCATAAGATCCAAGAGGGTAAACTGACCAATTCAAGATTGACTATACAAATGGTGCAAGATCCACAAATGATGCAGTATAGGGAGTGGCTTGCTGGCCAGACACGGTGGTTCACATCTGTAATTCCAGCACCTTGGGAGGCAGAGGCAAGAGGATTGCCTGAGCCCAGAGGTACAAGGCCAGCCTGGGCAACTTGATGAAACTTCGTCTCTACATTAAATCAAAACCTTAGCTGGGTGTGGTGATGAACCCCTGTAGTTTCAGCTCTTGGAAGACTGACATGAAAGAATCGCCTGAGCCCAGCAGGCCGAGGCTGTGGTGGCTGTAAACATGCCACTGCACTCCACCCTGGGTGACAGTGAGACTCCTACTGAAAAAAAAAGAAGCAGCAGCAGAAGAGGAAGAGGAAGGAGAAGGAAGAGGAGGAGGAGGGGGAATAGGAAGAAGAAGGAGGAGGAGAAGTAGTGGTAAAAGTAGTAGTGGCTTGCTGATTCTCACCACTGCAGGCATCCAGATTTTCTCAGGGTTCACTGCAATTTTTGCAGCACTTGGCTGAGCTTCTTCTAAATAGATCTTTATGTGGGGAAAAAAGATTAATTGAAAAGAACTGAACTCACTTTGTGAAGTGGAAGATACACAGTTTACAAGTTATAAATAATGAATATTCGTGAAAGTGTAGGACCCTTCCCTTTTCCCTTGGTATAGATGACATTATTGCATGGATATAGATGGTTTGATTGTTTCTCGCTGTTGATCTTCGTTCTGAGACAATTCATCATTTATTATCCTGGCTCATTATCTATTTTTACGTTTATTTGCTTACTCACTAATTTATTAATTCAATATTATTGTTATTGTTCTGATCCCGTTATAGGCCTGCAACTTCATTAATGCTAAGGATGTTGCAATAAACAAGAAACAGTCCTAAAGTTTAGGGAATCAAAATTTTTGATTACTATATTTTATCATAGTTGATATAAAATTGAAGGCTCACCTGCTTTTTTGTCTGCAATTACTTCAAATTTAAAATTCAGTGTTTTAAACATGGACTTTTATTCAACTAGATAAAATACTGCAACTGTGTTTCTACTGACTTTGCTGGTTTTGTTCCCAAATGCCATTACACAAATCTGTGCAACTCAGGATTAAGGAAGGGTGAGACATTCTCTGTAATTTGCCTTTTGAATAGTTTTCGGATCATTACACTTTCTTGGAGTTTGGAATAATGACCACTAAATAAACAGTGATTGGGGACTAAATTGTTTCTGAAGAATTTCCCCAAATTATCTACTGTTATTTTTCTTGTGGATGTTTCCTGATATTTATTATAATTAGCCTGAGACGAAAGGTGTTGGTGAGCATTTATATTTATGTTGATTACATTAGCACTAACACTCTTGACAGATTCTAATGCATATTATTTTCCTCTTTTAAAATTTTTATTCATGCATATGCAGTGTTCCTTGGCAGTTACAGAACCATGGCCAGTTTACTTTTATTAAGGAGCTCAGCAGTCATGTTTGTACATTTTTAAATGGGATTTCAATCCCTTTTTTTCCTTTATATATTTTTCTATTTCTCAGCAAAGAAAATGTAGGCATAGAAGATATCGTAACAAATGCCATGTGTACTATTGTGGGTGTTATTAGTGGCATAGGAAGAAATACCAAATGGTGACAATGATGCAGTTAATAAGGAAATGAGGTCTTTAGATTCACCATGAATGTTGCCCCTTCTATGAAAAGTACTTGACACCTAATTTCAAAGTTGTACTGTATCAGTTTGATTTTAGCCTTTAGCTAATGTAAAAATATGGAATTGTGTTGTGGCGTTCACAAAAAAGAAAGCTCATTTTTTGTAATTATCATCACTTAACATTTACTGAGTGACTACCCATGAGAGAAACTTAATTTGCTCTTGAATGGAGTTATTTGCACTGTTTTTTTTCCCTTGCTTCTTCTTCTCTGCCTCCTTTTCTTCCTTTTTCAGGTTAGCCAGTGCCAGACTCTAGCATAAAATCTCCAAAGTTGTACCCTAAATTACTCACAATATGTAAACTTTTCCGTTTTTGTTTGCATTTTATTTTTCTTATTCTAAAAGTAACGAATGCTCGTGACAGAATTGAAAAATATAGGAAAGTGCACAAAAGACAAAATCAGTCATAATCCAACAAGCTTATTTAAATGTTTGTATATTTTTCTTTCTTTTTTGTTATGCATTCATTATGCTAAGGCATCTTTTCAACTATTAGAGTATTCATTGGTGATTTTCATATATCCTACTCACTTTTCACCCTGAAAACTTATTTTACTACCTCTTGCCCCATTTGCAATACATGAGTAAATAAATAAATAAATACACATTTAATAACTTAAGCACACACATAGGCACGCAGACACACAAATACACACACAACTCGGAAATTCGGAAATGCCATCCTCTCCCCAGAGTCACAAGTGAGTTGAGAAGCACTTAAGGCAAGATATGATTGGTACCTTCTCATATTGCCCAGATGGCTAACAATTTATCATTGTTTCAAAACAACTATTTGGAGTTTGAAGAGATGTCCACGACTCCTTTGAATTTTTTAACTTCTTTTGAGTTGACTTTGAGAACCGGGTGACAAGTGTCTTTCCTGATTTGGTCCTTTAAACCTGCTAGCGCAGATCCGTTGAGGTTTTGTGAGTACAAGACGGCAAATGAAGAGATCAACAGGGAGGAAGTCATTTCCCTATACATGTGTGGTTAGTCTGGACCAGTAAGGTCAGATACAAAGCAGATGCCTACTCCTGTATAACGTGGAATAAAACAGCTTTCAAAGCCTAATGATGTTCCATTGTTGTGCAAATGACGGATGTTCAACTTCAGGCCAATTTTTCTCGAAGTTAGTCTGTGTCAGTGGGAATCCCATCTCTGGGGGAGAAGTCCCATGCCTTGTCAAGGGCTGAGCCCACAGAAGGTTAATGAGTAAAGAAGGCCTCTTGCCAGACTGTTTTCATTAGTTTTGGCTCCTTAAGAAGATTTTTCTCACTTGTCCTACAAACTTAGGTTTATTTCACTGATGTTGGAGGGTTACAAAAGGGAAGGTAAAATATTTAGGGGGGAAGGAACAGTGCTCGTGGGAATTTTGCCTAATTTACTGTTGTATGTTTAGCTCGTTTGTAGTCATTTTACTTTGTATTTTGTCAACTGAATTTTGTTTGCATACAACGCCACAAAATGTTTGCTTTAGACCTGTCACTCCTATTTTTAGCATGGTTAGACAAAAACTGAGATGCTTTAATTGTCTTCCTTACCCCAGTTTAAGTGCTACAAAATCTCCCAGGCAATGTCACGGGCAACTAAGGGATAAAATCAGAGATTTAAAGGTGCCAGGTTTCCCACGCCTCTAACAGTTGGCATTTTGGGTATATAAAATCCCTCAGCTTTCTTCTTTAGTTTATGGAGTCTCGTGGTGGGAATAGCAGGTTTTTAGCTAAAATTATCATGCTGTCGAGTTGGGTCTCTAGTGCATCCTGAAGAGCTTGCATTATTTACAGAAGCTGGGCTATCATTTTAAATCCTGTTGCTTCAATGCCCATTATCATTCTTGACAAACTCTTCCAGCCTGTGGTCTGTTTTCCTCTGCTTGCTCCCGTTTATTTTCCCGAACAACCAGCTGAGCAAAGATTTACATAACTTTTGTTTAAACAAACCTTGTACAGTTCACTCTTTCAGCCAATATCACAAAGGCTTTCGAGACACAGTTACATTTTCCTATTTTAGTCCCAGATTCTGTTTATTTGCTATAATTTTCGTGCCTGCATTCTCATCTTTGTTAAGTCTCTTATAGACCCACATGAAAAACCATAAACTATGGCTACTCCAAAGTCATCATTAATGAGATTTTTAGCTACTGTTTCTGCTTGTAAATTCTTCATTTCACATAATATAGTCTCAAAAGACCACAGAGAATTCAGCCTCGCTTATCTCTGTGCTGCAGATGATGATTTCTAGCCTTACCCAATCCCAGTGCAGCTTGCTTGCCATCCAGGAGTCAATTTTGTTTCCATTTGACATTAGCGTATTAAAAAGATTGGAGACTGACAAGCAACAATGTTTTTTTAGAAAAGTAATCAAGGTTTAGAGCCTGTCTGTCATGAAACTCCTAGCATCTGAAAACACCAAGGGGTTGACTACCATTGACCCAAGCACCTATTTAAGATTCTTTCCTATGATAGAGGAACTAAAGTGATTAGCATACTGATAAGTTTTTCTAAAATAATCTATTTATTTCATAATTATTCTTTCAACTCTTAATTACATTCTTTTACTTTTCCCAGGGTCTTCTTTCTACCTCTACAACACATTTAATTACCTATATTCCCCATCCTGTACCATATTAAATTTTTTATGGAACTTTTATAGGGTAATTTATTGAAAGGATGGCCTTGAGTGTCATTTTGTTCAATGAATGCCCTATTTTGACAAAGAGATGGCTAAATTATATTGAAATCTTTTTAATCCACCGTGCTTCTGCTTAGATGTAAATGCAAATCTGTTCTTCACATTTGTGATTGAATTGAACTTGAAGACTACTGCCATATTGATTCCTTCTGAAAATGAAATATAATTAGATTTCCCCCAAACTTTCTATACTTTCCCAAGAAATTGACTTTTTTTTTATTGTAGACCTTTGCTAATCACAAAAGACAGTGCCCTATCATAAGACCAACAACATGTATGTTTACATGGGTAAATGATCGTCATTTTTTCTAGCTTTTTTCCATTCATAGCCATTTTCTCTTACCCTCTGCCACACAAAAACATAAATATGTAAGAAAAGTAGAAAAAATTATATCCGATAATCTTTTTAAATAATACATATTTTAATGTGATCAATTTATTTTATAGCTATATATCTAGAGGCTAGGAACTTGAATAGGAGTCTTTTTCTAGATCTATCATTGGATTACTTATTTCAATCATAAGTGTCTGATTAAAAGCTACCAAAATCTTAAATATGAAAGATATTATTCAAGGACTTAGGCTGCATATATCAAGACAGTTTTCTAAGGGAAGGAATATATTTATTTCCTGTGTTTGTTCTCTAAAAATTGATCAAAAGTTGTATCTTAAAATGTCATTATAGTTATCAAGAAGTCCATTTATATATTTTGACTTCTATGAGGAAAGTTCTCTACTAAGCATATATGAAGAGATAAAATTATATTAGACATATTTCCTGCTCAGAAGAGATGCTACTTAGTAAAGGAATGTGGAATATGGTATACAATCACTATACAAAGTACATAGAAAATTGCGGGTCTAGCAATATATTTTTAATTAAATATAGTATGTGATACTTGAGTAGGTTTTTGGAGTTTAGGAATCAAAAAAATAGCCTTTAATACAGAATAAGGGGGAAACTAAACATATAGAGATGGATAAGTACAGTGCACAGAAATCTACCTCTTGGGATCCTACCAATGGAGTAAAAATCCCAGTACCTAAGGGATACATATACATGGATGTTTATTGCAGCATTGTTCATAATAGAGAAAAGAAAAGAAAAGTAATAATACATTTCAATAGAAAAACCATTGAAGCCAGGCTCAGTGACTCAGCCTGTAATCCCAGCGCTTTGGGAGGCTGAAGTGAGTGGATTGCCTGAGCCTCCGGGTTCAAGACCCGCCTGGGCAACTTGGCGAGATATCATCTCTACAATAAATAAAAAATTAGGCGGGCATGGTAGCGCGTAGCTCCAGCTACTTGAAAGGCTGAGGCGAAAGGATCGCCGGAGCCCAGCAGGTCAAGTCTGCGGTGGCCGGGAGCGGCCACTGCACTCCAGCCAGGGTGACAGAGTGAGACTCCAACTCAAAAAAAAAAAAAAAAAGAAAAACCATTGAATACATTTTAGAATGTTTAAGCATAAACTCTCATACAACTACTAAAAAGTAGGAGTTTAAATTAACTCTTTAAAAAATCCTACAAAAGTTATTGCAGTGGTGCATGCCTGTAGTCCTAGCTATCAGGGATGCTAGTGTGGAAGGATGGATTGAGTACAGGAGTTGGAGGCCAGCCTAGGCAACATAGCAAAACTCCCATTTCTCAAAAAAATTATATGAGGTTAAATATTAAGATTGACGAATTTCACAGATGAGATTTTCGTGACTCAGTTGGGTTAAGCAATAGCCCAAAGTCATAGAGCTGGATTATTAGAGCCTGTCTCCTACACTAATGTCGTGCTATATCCTCAGAGCCTAGAACTGTGCTTGGCACACAGTGAACACTTAATAAATGTTTGTTGAGTGAATGAAATAATTTTTTAATGTATGTGTTGTTGACTAGGAAACCCTAACATAGGTAACATTGCATATCACATGCATGAAAGTGTGTAAAATATATTATAAACTGTATTTTAAAATAAAACCCTATATAAATATATGCATTATTTCTATCAGTATGCTCTATATGTTTTTTTAAATAAAAAATTGGTTTCAGCCGCGCTCGGTGGCTCAGCCTGTAATCCCTTCGCCTTAGGAGGCTGAGGTGAGTGGATTGCCTGAGTCCGCAGGTTCGAGACCCGCCTGGACAACTTGGTGAGACCTCATCTCTACAATAAATCAAAAAATTAGCCGGGTGTGGTAGCACGCGCCTGTAGTTCCAGCTACTTGGAAAGCTGAGGCGGAAGGATAGCCAGAGCCCAGCAGGTCAAGGGTGCAGTGGCCGGGAGCGGCCACTGCACTCCAGTCTGGGCGACAGAGTGAGACTCCAACTCAAAAAAAAAAAATTGGTTTCAAAATAGGGAAATATTATAGAGTATTTTAATGGAAGAAAGTTTGATATGGATAGAGAAGAGTGGTGAGCCAAGTGAAAGAGAAAAGAGGGACTGGGGATGATCATTTTTATACAGCTATTTTAAATTATATATATATGTGTGTGTATTTCAGTTAATGTCTTGTAAATTGAAACTAAAATAAAAATATAATTTAGAGCCAATGATGGAGGACAACTTCAGAAATGTAGCACCATCATCTAGGACTTTTCTTGGTCTTTCCGTATTTCCAGTTTTAATTGCCTGCTCATGAAGGTGATGTCCTAATTTAGTACATCTCTTCTCAACTTTGATTTCTTGATTCCTAATATTAAATGTCTTCAAAACTTCTTTTACCATTAGCTCCTTATCAAGAGGATATGCTAGTTCATTCTTTAATGTAAATTACTACACAAAGTCACAATTAATTTCAATATAAATCCTTCACTATTATCTCTATAGGTTTAGTTTTGATTCCTCCTATTGCAATTCAATCTTCTTACTTTAGATATTCACAATTTTATCCCCTAACTTCCCTCAGGAGAATCTATTAGCTCCCATTACCATGATCATTATAATCCCCTTCTACTGTCATTCTCTATCCTCCTGCATACTTTCCTCCTCATATTTTTCTTACCTTTTATCACACGTCTATTTTCTTAGTTGTTTGTCTTCTATTTCCTTCACTTAATGTAAGCTCCATGAGCGCTCACTGTTGTATCTTCAGTACCTAGAATAGTAATTGACATTCCTTAAATAGTATTTTTAATAAACTTTCAAAATCAATGGTAATGTCATTGTCAAATCTATTGGCTTCTCTGCCACTTGATCTCATTCAATATCACTGCTACTCTCCCTCTGCCTTTATTTATTCATTTATTTATTTATTACTCTGTAACCCTTTAGCTTCTGTAATATTGCTTTTTTTTTTCTAACATATCCCTAAATCCTTGGTTCTAGGTTATTGTTTTCCCTTTCTTTCTCTGACCTTACCTTAGGTTTCTTTTTTTTTTTAATAATCAGTATTTTTTATTATGATATTGTGGGGTACAGTCAAGGATTAGGTATACAAATATGCCTCGTTCAGGTATCCTTGTTGACAAGAGGTGTCTTCCCATCCCCAGACAGATATTGACTACCATTAATCCCATCTCCCTTCCCCTCCCCGCCCCATAGTTTCCCATCTCTGTCAGTCATTTTCATATAGTATTATATTGGATGTTCAAAGTTCACTATATGAGTGAGAACATGTGATACTCAGATCTTTGTTTCTGTGAGAGGTCACTCAGTATTATAGACTCTAGTTCCATCCAAGTTGCTGTGAAGTTCATGATTTTGTTCTTTTTTATGACTGCATAATATTCCATCATGTATATGTACCACATTTTTAAAATTCAGTCCTCTTTTGATGGACAACATTGTTGATTCCAGGTTTTTGCTATTGTGAACAATGCTGCGATAAACATACGTGTGCAGGTATCTTTTTTATAGAGTGATTTGAGTTCTTCAGGGTATGTTCCCAGTAGGGGGATTGCGGGGTCATATGGGAGGTCGATATTTAGAGCTTTTAGAAATTGCCGTACTGTTTTTCCAGAGATTGCACTAGTTTGCACTCCCACCAATAGTGTAGAAGTGTTCCCTTTTCTCCACACCCTCTCCAGCAACTGTTATTTTTTGAGTTATTGATAATTGCCATTCTGACTGGAGGTAGATGGTATCTCAGTGTGGTTTTGATTTGCATCTCCCTGATGATTAGTGAGGTTGAACATTTCTTCATGTGTCTGTTGGCTGCTCGGATGTCTTCCTTTGAGAAGTGTCCGTTCATATCTTTTGCCCATTTTATAATGGGGTTGTTT